>JAWPHD010014401.1:0-32500 GCA_037043455.1 Cyrtodaria siliqua
ATTTAAAGGCATTTGCTGTAGTTTTCCATGCGCAGCTTTTTTGGGCGACTTTTCTTCTAAAACTATTGGATGGATTTTCCTACAAATTTACAGGAATGTTGCTTTTGATGTCTAGTTGTAATTTTTGTCTTCTTTTGATTTTTTTGAATTTATTTTTTTATTTATTTATTTTTTATTTATTTTTTTATTTAATTTTTTTTTTTTTTTTTTTTTTTATTGTCTTTATTTAAATAAAGGCCTATTATTAGATACATAAAATAGGAAAAATATAGCATTTTGAAAAAATTCCAACAAAATTAAAAAATTTAAGCATAATGGTACGGTTACAAAAACCAATATTAAATCTCAATATGCATGGTGACCTATAAATTTAATTGAATATATTGTCTAAATATATGTTCAAGTAAGTGTCTAGGAAGTTTGAACAAATTCTGTTATTAGGAACATAACAAAAAAGGAAAATATACCATTTCTATATAATTTCATACAAAACTTGGCCTTTTAGCATAGGGGTAGGGTTTCAAATTCTTTTTCTAAACAAGCATGGGGACCTATCATTTTTATTGCTTATTTTGTTTTTATATATGTTAGACTATGTGCTTAGAAAGTTAAAAAAAATTCTGTTATTGGGAACATACAAAAAAAAAGGAAATTGTATCATTATGGGCTAATTTGTGCATAAATTGTGGTAATGGTCTCAACAGATTTTGTAAAAAAATATAGGTTTTACATAAAGATGAGCTTTAGATGTTATTGTAATTAAATGTTCTTTACTTTAATACAATTTTAGCATAATTGTGACCAATGAATAAATGATTAGACTTCAAAAATATCTTATTTAGCTATTTCATGGACTTGTTCAACTTTTTGGACAGATTGACATGACGGTGGCATTACAAATTATTTTTTAAAATTTTAACAAGCATGGTGACCTATCATTATTTTTGCCTTTTCTGTCTATATATATAACAGACTTACTGTACAAAAAGTTTAAAGAAAATCTGTTATGTATAAAAAACTATAGAAAATGGCCCAGTTGTTCAAATACACCGTTAACTTTAACGAGAATTTAGTTAACTTTTCGTTAAATCCTTAACAAGAATTAACTAACGGCCCGTTAAAAAAGTTGTTGTTCAAAGAGATTTAACGCTGTCGTTAGTTAACTATCCGTTAAAATTTCATGTTAACTTTAACGGACCGTTAACACTTAACAACAAATTTAACTTTCCGTTAAGTCTTAACGAGAAATTTAACTTTCCGTTAAGACTTAACGAGGACTTTAACAAGAACATCTCTTCCCATCATGCAACATTCTGTCCATATCCTGTTTGTTGTTTCAAAATGGATGCCAATGTGAACACAAATGTGACTGAGGAGGGTGAAAAGAAAACAAGAAAGAGAAGTGTAAATTTTAATGGCAGTGAGGTTGATTTGATTGTGAGTGAATATGGTAAGGTAAAGGAGCGGTTAGATGGAAGTAGTAAATTTAAAGTGACAAATGAGGATAAAGCCAAAATTTGGAGGGACATAGCACAGCGGGTGACACTTTTAGGCTATTCGGTGCGGTCTGCTGATGAAGTTAAGAATAAATGGGGGAATCTACAAAGAGAAGCTAAGGATGCTAACATGTTATATAATAAGGAAATGCGAAAAACAGGTGGGGGCCCCCCTGTTGAGGAGCTGGACACAAATCAGCAGACTATTGTGAATATGTTTTCAGAAGATACTGCTTTCAACGGTATAGAAGGAGCAGCGGAGAGTACTATTGCAGGCAAGTTGTATTGTTATATTGCTTAATATTTATTCAAACACCGGCATTGCAACGCAATCGTGTATTTATTTATTTGGCATTCGTCTGCTATTGTTGACGTTCTATATTTAGAAAAGAGGGGATTTCCTCGTATTTCCCTCGCTTTCAGATTGTGTACATGTCATCTTTCGTGAAAAGAAAGGCACATTCAGTCTTTTTTTTACAGTTGAAAAATTACCTTTAGATGCATAATAGTTTATTCATGTTCACGTATGTTGTATCAGACGTTCTATATGCACTTAGAAAGCGCTTAGAAAGCAATAGTTTCACGCGCCAGTACATGTACGTTTGAAGGTCAGAGGAGCGCTTGTTTTAAACATAACAAGAACTCCATTCTAATCGGGTTAATTTGAACACATTGTCGTATCTCTTTTGTCTAAAATAACATTCTTCAATGTTGTATTTAAATACGAGAGATGACACTCTTAAATAATTTTGTATTGTTTTTAATACGACTGTTTCCTCAAAAAGTAATTTTAATCCAGATAACTAATCTGTTTTCGATTAATGGCAAGACCAAGAACAGGAACAATTTGTATACCTTAATTGTTGCTTATGTCCTTAACAATAAGCTATGGGGAGGCCCTGCATTGTGTTAACTGCAATATTGAAATTGTGTAGCACGAGAACGGGTACTTAATACTCAAAAAATCCTGATGACTACAAAAAGATGCAGGCATGGATTTAGTGTAGGAGTTGGCGTCCCATGAGTCCCTACCACTGAGAAGTTATTAAAAAAACATGTGAAAACGCAGGTTTTCTTCTTTGGTTGTCAACTGTTTTTTTTTTACTGTTGCATCCCTAGGTTGTGTGGGGGTGGGGTGGGGGAGGTGAGGGTGTGTGGGGTGATGGTGTGTGAAAGTATGGCAGTATTTTTTATTTTTTTAATATGTCCATATGGCAGTATTAATCCTTTTTTTTTAAAATTTATCCACACATAATTTAAATGACCAAGAAAACTGCATAAAAATATGGCAGTATATTTTTTTTTATGAAAATTGTCTACGCATTCTTCAATGACCAATACTGCATAACACAAGTGCTGGAAGGAGGGACCGCGGGGATGGTGTGTCAAATATGGCAGTATTAATTCTTTTTTATTATTATTTATCCACACATACTTCAAGCAGGGAGTACGTTATATAACGTACTCCCTGCTTTAAATGAACAAGAAAACTGCATACAAATATGGCAGTATATTTTTTTTATTTGTACACGCATTCTCGATAATGTGTCAAAGATATGGCAGTATAAAACTTTTTTTAGATTTGTCCACACCTTTTCAATGTCCACGTTTTCAATGACCACGATAATTGCATAAAAATATGGCAGTATAATTTTTGTATTTGTCCACGCATTTTTCAATGACCAAGAAAACTGCATAAAGATATGGCAGTATAATTTTATTTGTCCACGCATTCTTCACTGACCAAAATGCAAAGTGTGTATGTGTGTGTGTGTGTGTGTATGGCAGTATAAAACTTTTTTTTTAATTTGTCCACACCTTTTCAATGACCACGATATTTGCATAATAATATGGCAGTATATTTTATTTATTTGTGCACGCATTCTTCAATGTCCAAGAAAACTGCATAAAAGTATGGCAGTATATATATATATATATTTTTTATTTGTCCACCCATTCATTCTACACTGACCAAAAAATGCAACGTGTGTGTGGGGGGGGGGGGGAGGGGGGGGGGGTTGGACTTGAGAGAGTGTAGGATAATGTGTCAATTATGGCAGTATAAAAAAAAAATTGGTCACCCTATCATCTAAACGAAGCAAATGTTAACGACGGATGCCGCCATCCCATCTAAATCTGAGAAGTTTGGTTCACACCTAATCTTCAATCCTGGATCCGCCCGCCACTGATGTGTTTCTATACATAAGGAGGTCCGGTGGCCGAGTGGTTTAACATACTTGACATTCGTCACTGGTTGTTAATATACATTGAATTTGATATCCCACAGGTTTCCATCAAAGGCCCATGCATGTACCAGTATCCCCCGTAATGCCAATTCGACGAATGTTTATGGTAAGTTAAACGTGCACATACTATTACTATCTACCTATACTGCAACACCCCCTTTCGAAGATTATGTGCAGGCTTCCTGGGTAGAAGCAGTACTAGGCAATTATCTTGCTCAAGGATAAATAACATGGCCAAGGTGAGGATCGAACCCACACCCTTTCAATCTAATGTCCGGCGCTCTACCACTGCCTTTCAATCTAAAGTCCGGTGCTCTACCACTGAACCACGCACTCCACATACTAGCACACTATTTACTCATACTGTTGGCCAACGGTTATTTTTTTTATCAAAATAAAAAAGATTCATGTAAACAATGTGACTTTCACAAGTACAAACTTGTTTTAGTTTCATCATTGATCAATAAATACCCCCGCAAAGAATATTTTATTAAGATCAAGGGCAATAACTCTGCATGGCATTGACTGAGTAACACCAAAATTGCGTCACGTACAGGTACACTTCATGTTTATCAAATAAACAAAGTTTTAATTCAATACCTTCCAAACTGTAAAAGAACTTCAATCCACAAGATTGTATATGCTGAAAAAACTCTGTGTACTACGTGCAATGGCAATAACTCGGCATAAAATTGACAGAGCCGCACCAAAATTGTGTCACGTACATCTCACTTCATGATGATCACGTACACAAAGTTTCAATTTAATATCTTTACTCTTTAATATGACCCTGCTAGCGACTGAATTCATGACCCCGCAAATACGAAGCAGATGCTCTACCACTACACCATCCCTGTGTTGAAAACGTGTACACTTGTCATATTTTTGCAATGGATTTATATTCAACTATCAGTACATGTAGTTCCAATAATTTACATCTTTATCCAGAACACGGCAGCTACTTCTACACCTGTCAAAAAGACATCAGCTTCACCTGACAATGATGTTGCACAGAGTGAGCAAAGTACATGCCAGACGCAATCATGTGACGTAACAGAAGCACATCACAGGTAAACTATTAGAATGACACGTTATCATTTTGTAAAATTTTAGTGAAATGAATTAAAACAAACACCAAATTAAGACAAACACATTGTAATAAACATTCAATTTTAGTTTAAACAAGAGGTCAATGACCTTGAAGTTCTACTGATAGGTTTTGATTGCTAGATCAGCATTCCTAATAAAACACAGTTAAAGTCTTTAAATGGTACCTAATGAATATATATATACAGATACAGGTTTAAAATTAAAATAATTTTTAAACCAAAAATGTGTTCATGTGTCACGAACCTACAGCCTCACTCCAGGTTATCAGTGTTAAGATAGGAAATGTGCCAGCGCACGCACATACAAACACAAACACGCGCGCCGGCCGGCCGGTGTATTATTACTAAAATAGTTATTCTGTTTTTCTAGCACAAGAAAACGCCAAAAGTTGTCACAAGAAGATGTTTGGAAAGAGCAGATCCGGTTTTGTCAGGAGCAGAGGGAAACGTCATTGTTGGAGAGAGAGAAGATTTCGCTTCAAATAGAGGTGTTGCGATTAATTAAAGACAACCTTCAGCGTGAAAGGGACGAGTCGAGAAACATCACCGTCACGGAACAGTTGGCATCAATGCAATAAACTATAAGAACAAACTATATCATATGTCAATAGTTTATGCATTTAACATGAAATAAAATTTCTGCTATATATACGTCTGTATAATGCTCCGTTTGATATCTCCATGAAAACGTAATCAGATACATGTAGTCACTTAAAATAAATTCTCTATTATTTCTATAATTGCATAACTACATAGTTAAGCAAAATAAGCCCTCGCTATATAGTCGCGGATAGCATTTCCATCTTCTGGTCCCTCATATGGTTCGGGGCCTGGTTGCTGTTGGTTGGCACCTCCGTCGGGGCCATCTAAGAGTGGCTCATTCATGTTCTTGCTGATGTTATGCAACACAGCACATGCCATCACAATATTCGATGTTTTCGTCGGACTCATCTTTGTCTGAAATTTACAAACTTTATCATTAAATCTCATTATGAGCAGTAATAACACATTTAATACACATTGTTTTAGGTGCATTTGTCCTTTGTCAGAAGGGTTACTGGGAATTGACAGAATATAGTTTATTGAAATGTTTGAAAACAGTAGATTTTATTACAGTGTAAGTTATTTTAAAACTTTGAAGTAGGTTTGTGAATCCATTCCACTGAAACGTTAGTGTAAATGTATAAAAAAGAGAACAGAGTGTTATCAATTGATCCATTGTTGTAATTTTGGATTTATAAAAACTTAATATTTGAGCATTAGAATTATCATACATACTTCCCCATGAAGCACTCCAAATCTCCGTTTCCACTGACCAAATGTCCTCTCAATCGTACACCTTGTTCCACAGTGTGCAGCTTGGTACCTCTCTTGTGCCCTTCCCTGCGTGTGTCTATATGGTGTTAACATGTAGCGCTTGCTTGCGTAGCTAAATAAGAAATCAATATATTTTTTTCTTAAATGACATAACAATTAGAAGTGCGTTACATTACAATAACATGTAAATATTTACTTCATTATGCTTGCTTTTTAATGGACGTAACAATCTGTTTAATTTTACAACACAAACCCGTTCTTCAAAGTATTTCCATGTGTGTTGAGGTCATAAAAAATGCATACGCGCGAATTAAAGATCATTAAAGGTTATATTTATTAGCGAATACTTAAAATACTTGTAAATGAGCATGCGTAAAAATAATAAAGAGTGATGTTTTGCCTGGCCGATTAAGGCGGTTATATTATAGTTGCAGAGTTCAGATTCGCAACATATGTAGGTTAAATGTGCTATAAAGTAAGTATAATCTTAGAAACGTTGTACATTTATTGTAAAATTTTGCTATTGTTGGCAGGATAGTGACTTTAATATTGTTGTACGATACTGTTGCTGCATTACCTACATTTTCGTACTAAACCACCGCAGTCATGTTCAGCACATGTTAGGCTATGTATGACAGTTCATGTGTTGTGGCGTAGGCAGACCACTTCCTGGGTAGCACCAGTAATACGTCCCGCCAGCGTAAAGAATCGACACATGTATGTCCTTGACATGATCTATTTGGTGATCTACTCTTTCTTTAAACCTATTTATAATTGTATTTTATATATGAAAACAAAAAATGTTACCGACATATACTTCAGGTACTTGACCTTATTTAATAATTGACAGTGATTATGCGTGACCTTGACATTACATTTAAGATAACATGAAACCAGTGTGGGTCATTCTCTCACTACAGGCAGTAAGCCTATGAAGTTTCATGATATTTGTTTGAGGGGAAGAGGAGTTACAGAACGGAAAAAGATTTTATAAGGTAATGGTGACCTTGACCTTAGTCCTCAAAATCCTCTTATCACAGACCGTCCACTCACGAAATTTCATTATATTTGCTTCAGTGGGAAGTACTTACAGCGTGGGCAGACAATGTCATGTCTAAAGCCGGAATGATGGACAAGTGACACTAGTTAACCGATGCATTTCGATATGGTGTTTAGTTCATACCCACCCCGATCGGTGTAACAAGTTAAAGGGAAACAACCCATTATAAAACGTTTTTCTCTCCAGTTGAGATAGGAAGGAGTAGTCGCTCCTGTTAAAAAATATCAGTTACTTTTTCGTACCCACTATCTCCTAGAATCACGCCATCTTCGAGGTCTCTGTTATTTGCTTCCAAGAAATCACTAAGTACTGATAACCAGAACACCAAACTGTCATGGTTAGATCCTGGCCAGGCAGCATTTATGAAGGTGAATTTCCCTGAAATTAAATAATAATAGTTGAATGGTCCTGTCTAGTTAAATGAAGCAATAAGGATCATCTTCTCACCTCATGCAGTCCACACATTAAGATTCATGATATTTGCTACATATGTGTACTAAGGAGTTGCGGAAATGGATTTTCATGATCGGATCATGGCGACCTTGACATTTGACCTACTGACATCAGAATCAACGTTAACTGAAAGAATAAAAAACCCACAAAGAACGCGAGGACAAGAAGTAAAAAAACACAAAACCGAAGTCGTAAACGTATGCTGGCTGACTTGTTCCAAGTCGTGTAGGCGGAATGAAGACACGACAACACGACAAATATCATATTTGTTGAGAGTTGACGGGGCGAAGTCACAACATTCAGAGGGCGCCAACACGACAGATTTATGTGTTCACATTGTCATTATGTTGTGTATGAAAATGTTGTGTTATTGCCTTTTATTTGTGGTGTTGTCGTGTCTTCGCCAACGCGACATTTTCATACCCACCAACATGTCAACACATACATTTGTTGTGTCGGCACCCTATAAATGTCGAATTGTCTTGTAAACTTTGTCGTGTTGTCGTCGCCACATGACAACACAACAAATAAGGTTTTTATGGTGTTGATGTGTCTTCGCCTAAACCAACCGGACATGGCACAAATCAGCCACCATAAAATGCACAAATTACGGTGTCTGGTTAGGGTCAGATACAATGTCGCATTGTGCGACAATGCGACATTATGATACGACAACTCGACATTGCGATACAACAATACGACATTGCGATTCAACATCGCGACAATTAATATGTATCGCAATGTCGCGTTGTTGCATTGTCGCCCACGACATTCTTTCAATACAACATCACCAATTATGTCGCGATGTCGTATCGCAATGTCGCGATGTTGTATCGCAATGTCACATTGTCTAAATGTTGCCAATGACAATGCAACATTCTTTCAATTGTGGTGATGTCGCATTGTCATTTGCGACATTATGACAAATGAAGGAATGTCGCATTGTCATGGGCGACACTAAGACAATGCGACATTTCGATACAACATCGCGACATTGCGATACGACATCGCGACATAATTGGTGATGTCGTATCATAATGTCACGTTGTCATATCGCAATGTCGAGTTGTCGTATCGCAATATCATGATGTTGCATTGTCGGGTGTCGCATTGTCGCCCACGACAGTGCGACATTGTATCTGGCCCAAACCAGACACCGTAACAAACACATAGGCGAAAATACGCCAACAGAATTTTTTTTCTAGATTCCACAATTTGGAAATGGCGAGGCGTTGCTTAAAATCTTAGGTTTATACTAACTTTAAACTTCGGTCTCCAGTTTACAAATAATTTTTCATGTAACGGAGAACTGTCGCAAAAGACACAACATGACAAATATATCGCGACAACTCAACATTCAGAGAACTGATTTTTGTGTCCAGTTGTCGTGTATGAAAAATTGAAAATGTTGTATAGTCACTTTTTATTTGTCGTGTTGTCGTGTCTTTACAACACGACCATTTTACACGAGAACTCGACATTCAGAGGGCACCAACATGCCATATTTATGTGTCGAGTTGTCGTGTATGAAAATGGTGTGTTGTCGCGTTTTAGTTGTCGTGTTGTGTGTCTTCGCCCCGCTAACATGACAAATACCTTATTTGTCAAGTTGTGTTGGCGGGGCAAAGACAACAAATTTTACTCGACAAATAAGGCATTTGTTGCGCTGTCGTGTTGACTGAGCGACAACACAATAAATAAAAGGCGCGCGCAACACAACATTTTCATACCCACAAACATGACAACTCGACACATAAATATGTTGTGTCAGCGCACTCTAAATGTTGAGTTGTCGCGTAAATTTTGTCGTGTTGTTGTCTCTTCGTCCCGCCACGCGACAACACAACAAATAAGGTATTTGTCATGTCTTTGTCCAGCCAACATGACAGGGCACAAATCATCCACCATAAAACGCGCAAAGGAGATTAAGTACGCAAACCGAATTTGAATTGGAAAATGGCAAGTTGTCGCCTAAAATCTCAGGTTTATACCAACTTTAATTTTTTATCTCCGGTTTACAAATAATTTTACTAAGATTTTTCATGTAAAGGGGAACTGTCGCAAAAGTAGAAGGCAAACTCTGTTTAATTTTAATGTAAATATTTGTTTGTGGCAAAAATGTTTGGAAAATTTAGGTGGAGGTACGGATGCTCCCCATTTGTTGAACATGTTCTAATATCCCATGGTATCAAGCGATAAAATGTGCATATTTTGCACAGTAAATCCCATGCTCCTGGTAAATAGTGCATGGTTCCTGAACTATTCATGTTGGAGAAATGTGTCTAACAGTTGAACAAAATGTCCATTCATTTACAAGTTCTGTGGAGAGATTGGGTGTGGTTGTGAGGTGTTAGGGTTCAGTGAAAAGCCTCACCATTATATCAAAGCAAATATAACTTTAAAACCCTAGAGATTACTAGTTTAAAAAATATTAATATGATCATTTGGGTATAAAGTCTATGTCAAGGCAGGCTTTTTATATTATAATATAAAAAATCTGGTCAAGATCAGTGTGAGTTGGTAATTGGTCTGATGGTAATTAGTTAATATAGTGAATGCTTAACTCAGGCATCAAAGCAATACATGCATTAAAATAATAATTCTGAAATATTTATGTTCAAAATTGTTACTAATTTTTACTAATTTATTCTGGATATAAGGTCAAAGTCAAGACCAGTCAGGTTGAGTGTATCTTGCTGGCAGATCAATGATTTGTTATGATCAGATGGATAAGTAATGTCCACATTAATTGATCCAATTACTCAAAATAGGTTTCTATGATGCAGAAAAAAAAAAGTATAAACTATACTAAAGATGATGTAAATTAAGACTTTTAAAGATTTTCATAATGTTTTGAGTATAGGAATTAGGTAATCTACCATATTGTGTTAAATTGTTCTTTCCTTTGGTTACTCAGTTTTCAATTATTAGACATACACTTTCCAAAACAGCAAACGTTTATATCATTCAGCCAGAACTTCAACTTTTAAAATTAAATACTAACTTAAAATGGCACCATTTCTATAAAAGAAACAGCAAATATAACCTTATTTAACTTTCAATGTGGATTGGAGCTGTAATACACAGATGGAAATTATTGATTAAACATACTGTATGATGCAGATGGAGACAACACAAACATTAAGTTGAAAATTATGTGTGTGCAGCATTTAAATGAAGATTTTTTCAACATTTTCATAATTTAGTAGGTATTTTTCAATGTTCAGTTAGTATTGTCATTGGTATGTTTTTACTCAGCTTTCAAGTATTAGACAAACCGTTTCCACAACAACCAAAGTTTAGATGATTCATACAGAACTTTTTGAAATTCTGAGTTAAACCTATTAACTTAAAATTAAATATGGCAAATGGCACTATGTCTTGAGAAGAAACACAAAATATACAACTTTAATATTCAACACTGTGGAATGATGCTTTTATACACATGTGAAAAGAACTATAAAATCAGGTAACTTTTTAAATATACTTGTATATATGTTCTTGTTCATTTTATATATATGGTTATTACATGTAAGTGTAACTTTATAGTGTTTGTACTTATATATGTGAATCTTCAATATGGAGCAAATAAAGATATATATAGTATACATTTTGTTGAATTAATATTTTCATTTTAAACTTAAAGTGTAAGACATACCCTTTCCTACAATCTCAAAGTTCAATGCATACCATCAACATAATGATAAAATATAACCTCATGTAAAGGGCCTCACCACAACAAACAGGAAACAGCTGACTTTTATAATATTTTCAATGTTTGAAGCGACCAAAATGTAAAAATGTAAACACTGGCGTTCTCATGTTTTCTCTACATAGAGGACAAATCAGCAAATAGTCACAACAGGTAATGGTAATTCTCACTTTCTTTAAATGCCAACTTGTGACCATTCTTTTGGAAATTCAACAGTTGCGATCTAGAGACTAGAGTGGAGAAATTTATGTAAAGAAATGAAAAGTGGGTGGGGTAAAAATGGAAACGCTACAAGTTAGCTTACCTTCGTGGTCACAAACAGCAAGTACATTTAAACTTGGGAAATGCTTCCTGTTCTGGAACGCTCTCTTGTTAAGGACAGGCTTTTGGATGCGAATGTGTGTACCATCAATGCACCCAATAACATTTGGGAATCCTCTCTTCTCAAAGAAACCTGCTTTTATTGTCTCCTTCTGTTCCCGAGACTGTGGCCAGATAATAAAATTCTCCTGGACTCCACACAGTGCTGTCGTAACATCCTCCAGGACACGTGATACTGTGGATTTGTCATACCCTAGTGTGTCCCCAACAGTTTGTAAAAAATTACCAGTGGCATAAAACCGCAGCGCAATTAAAACTTGCTCCTCAGCAGAAAGTGCACGATTTCTCGCTGTTGGGCGCTCTAGTTGCCGCTTTAAAAGTTCTACAATGTATTCAATGGACTCTCTGCCAAACCTATACCTTTCTCTAAGTTCCCTGTCATTCATCTGACGATAAGCATGGCTTGCCCTATAGGTTCTGACATTTCTCCCTGCTTGGATGTTCATCAGAGCAGCATTGGCAGCCATTTTGTTTTTTACCGTTAAAAGTTAACGAGAATTTTAATGCAGCTCAAAGGTCCATTAACTTTAAAGAGTATTTTAACATTTTCTTAACGGAAAAATATTTGAACAACAGCTTTTGACTAACGAAAATATTTAACGGGGATTTAACGGATAGTTAACATTTCTCCGTTAACTTAACAGGGAAAATCTCGTTAAATTTTTTGAACAACTGGCCCAATGTCTTTAAACCTATGGTAGAATAACGAAGAAAAGTAACAACTCAAAATTGTATTTAAATATATGCAAGCACATTTAACGTCCAACGGATATTGGATCATTAGTAAATCGAAAGGCTAATTTTGGGCGGCTGATTTTAATGCGTGAATTGATAAAGACTTCAAGATTGCGTCCCTTTAAATATATCATTTGTTCATCATGTTTTGGTGTTGTTTACATATGGGGCCGACCCCTCACCACCTTTTCCCCCTAGTCTGATTTATCTGACGTTTGTTTGTTTGTTTTGTTTATCCCCTTATGAACTGTCATATAATGGTAACCTGTATTTTATGTACTGCCCCCACTTCTATTACTTTATGCCCCGGTCACATGAAGCTCCCGGGCAATTTACGGGCCCCGTAAGGGCCAAAACCCTGAGAACCCGTGGGTAATCGCACGGCATGCCGTGCGGGCCCGCACGATTTTTCGAATATTTTTGGATCCGTAGGGGCGCCGTATAGCCCGTGGCTGAAATTTGAGCATGCACAACTTTCAGACACGGGCTTTCTACGATTTTGGGCCCGTAGACAGCCGTGCGGGGCCCGTGCGGGGCCCATACGGGTGCCCGTACGGGCCCGCAGGTCTGTTGGGTCCTATCGGCCCTCTCACGGGCCCCGTACGGCCTTTAAAAAAATCGTACAGGCCCCTTGTGGGCCCCGTACGGGGCTTCGAAACTCGTACGGGTCCCGCACTGGCAGGCACGACTGGTTACGGCCGGTTTGCGTACGGGTGTTCTCAAGCCCGTATGGCATCCGCACGGGCCCGTACGGTGCCCGCACGTGCATCTTACGGAACCCGTAGGTACACGTACGGGTTCTTGCGATCCCGTGGCCAAAAAATCGTAAGAAGACGCAGAGAACCCGTAGAACGCCCGTAGATCGCCCGTATGCATGTGACCACAACATCGCAGGATGGTGATTTCGTACGGACTTCCCACGGGCCACAGGCCCGTACGGCTCCCCAAGTCCTACGGGCCCGGGACCACCCGTAGGTCTCATCTGACCGAGGCATTACTCTATGTACACACAGTCATTCTTGAATCACTGTATCACAACAAAACGAGCTGAGGGTCCATTTAAAATATGTTTCCGTTAAAATATTCGCCATAACACACAGTGCTCACCAAATATGATAGACCTAAGCCCGGGGCCTGTCAAAATCTAGTTGTGGCTTGTTCCTTTTTGCCATATTTTACTATATAATTAATTCAGGATCTGTCAATATTAATTCAGGGCCTGCCTGTAAAAATATATTCCGTGAGCACTGACACATTCTGCGTTTACAAATGACACCCCACCCATATTTTACACACCACACAAATAGTCATAGATTATTAACATTAATGCTGTATCACAACAAAACTAGCACACAACCCATTTTAAAATATGTTTTCGTTATGAAAGCCATAAAAATATTCGCCATGACACACTACGGTCTATGAATGACACCCCACCCATCTTTTACACAACATACACAGAGTCGAAGTTGATTTGACAACATTAACGCTGTATCACAACAAAATGAGCTCACGACCCATTTAAAAATATGTTTTCGTAATGAAATTCATCGAAATAACAGAAGTGAAACGGTAGAATAACTCCCAATCGATCAATGTTTATATTTTCAATAGCATTTTTCTACATGGGCAGCCATCTTGAATTTATGTGTAGAAATCGCCATTCGACAGTGAATACCTGGCCTACTGTGCAAAGCATTGTAAGAGGCCAGGGAACCAGGCTATTCTTTTACATCACACATGCTGCCGGTGAGAGTGTAATTACTGCTGTAATCGTATGATCTACAGAAGATTGATAGCAAAACTGTTAATAGAAAAAGAATAGAGGGAGAACAGTTGAATTGTGTAATAACATGTAACAAATAGGGACACATCATCACCAAAAATGAAGCAGTATGTCCACGGTGTGCTTTCTATATATTTTAGGATAAAAAAACTGCACTAAAAGGCCTAACAGTTACTAAACAAGAGGTCAATGAACTTGAAGCTGTACAAATAAATTTTGATAGCAAGATTAGCCATGGGAACATGTGAAGTTTTATAAAAAATAGGGCCAGTACTTTCAAAGAAGTCAAACATGGCTGGCGGCCATGTTTGACACCGAATCAAAATAATATTGTTTATGACCAACTATAAGTCATGCCTGTCATTTTAGTAAAGGTTCCACATCAATACCACTTATGGTTAAGTAGTGGCCTCAAAGTTGTATTTTAAAATATATTGATAGCTATGCCGGCCATCTGGAATTACCGGCTGACCTGGTTTTTACTTAGGACCAACTCATTAAGAGCTACATTGATTTAAATTTTCATAAGGAGTTTCGGAGTTTTTCCAATATAATTCTACGTAAACAAACATGGCCTCTGGTGATTTTTGTTTAGGACCAACTACATGTCACCCAGGTCATTCTAGTAAGGTTACAAATCAATACCACTTATGTTTTTTGAAAAGTAGTCGCCAAAGTTCAATTTTTGAAAATCTATTATTAGCCGTGGCAGTCATCCTGAATTTCCGGTTAACCTGATTCTTTACTTAGGACCAACCATCAAGAGCAACATTCCATTGAAGTTTCATGAATCATTATGAAGTAGTTTCAGAGGAGTAGTCGCTACAATGTTTCACTATATAACTATATGTAAAGAAAGATTGTCACTGACAGCCATGTTTAATGCCGAATCAAAATTATTTTCAACAAGGATCAACATGATGTCATGTTTCATGAAAATCCGTCAAGTGGTTTCAGAGGAGTATTCGCAACAATGTTTTACTATATAACTCTATGTAAACAACGATTGCAGTTAGCAGCCATGTTTAATGTCGAATCAAAATTATTTTCGACAAGGATCAACATGATGTCATGTTTCACAAAAATCCGTCAAGTAGTTTCAGAGGAGTAGTCGCTACAAGGTTTTACTATATAACTCTGGCAGCCATTTTTAATATCGAATCAAAAAGATCTTCGACAAGGACCAACATCATGTCATGATGATCATTTTAGAAATGGTTACATATTAATATCACTTATAGTTTTCAAGAAGTAGTCGCTAAAAACGAGATTGGATAAGTCAATAAAGAATCTGTTCTGTTCTGTTTTAAAAAAAATAATCTATTTTTAGCCGTGGCGGCCAATTTAAATTTCCGGCCGACCTGATATTTTATTAGGATCAACTAGACATCAAAAGCAACATTTCTGTGAAGTTTCGTGAAAATCCGTCAACTACTTTCAGATGAGTAGTCGCTACAGGTATGAAAGCACTAATTATTTTCCCCATAGACACCAATGTTAAAGTGTCACATATTAATGATTTGCTGCAAATTCAACTCAAGTATGGATAATGCAGCAGTGTAATGTTCATATAGAAAACTATTTTTCCACTTAAAAAATCACCAGAAAACGTGGGGTCACAAGACATGTAAGAAAGTTCTTGTTTGTTTACTAAACAGGTCAAGGGTACAGCTGTTTTCATTGATCGACTGTTTTCATTGCTCACAAAGTGTAAGCATAGAGTCGAAATTTCGAAAATGTTCATCAGTGATCCAGTAAAACCTATTAATACGCTTCTTATACATATAACCACAAAATCGAATAGAAATGGGCAGTTTTCCCCTACTTATAATGCCCGTTTCCATCGAAAAAGGAGGGATTACTTTTTATTATAGGAACTACATTCGACTACACTTCGGAGGTTTACATGTAATTGGTGGTGGTAAACCTACAAGTTTTTAATATATAACTCTATGTAAACAAAGATGGCCACTGGCAGCCATTTTTAAGTTCGAATCATAATGATTTTCGACAAGGACCAACATCATGTCATGATGATCAGTTTAGAAAAGGTTCCATATCAATATCACTTATAGTTTTCAAAAAGTAGTCGCTACACACGAGATTGTATAAGTCAATAAAGAATCTGTTCTGTTCTGTTTAAAAATCTATTTTTAGCCGTGGCGGCTATCTTGAATTTTCGGCCGACCTGATATTTAGGTAGAATCAACTAGACATCAAGAGCAACATTCCCGTGAAGTTTCGTGAAAATCTGTCGACTACTTTCAGAGAAGTAGTCGCTACAAGTGTTTACTTTATAACTCTATGTAAACTAAAATGTTTAAACATGTTTAACTCCGAATCAAAATGATTCTCGGCAAGGACCAACATCATGTCATGCTGACCATTTTAGAAAAGGTCCCATATCAATATCACTTATAGTTTTCAAGAAGTCGTAGTAATCTTGTTTTCTAAAATTCTATTTTTAGTTGTGGCGGTCATCTTGGATTTCACACCAACGTTGCTATGATCAGCAAGACATCATGGACAACATTCCTGTAAAGTTTCATGAAAATCCACCCAGTAGTTTTAGAGGAGTTGTTGCTACAAAAAAGTTTACGGACAAACGGACGACGGACGCCGCACCACGGCATAAGCTCTGTTGATCGTTGATCGGTAGAGCTTAAAATACACAATTTAGCAAACATGTCATATTAATATGTGGTATAATCAATTGTATAAGTAAAACAAATAACATTGTTTTTTTAATAGGTTTGGGACTAAAATACGAAATATTCATATCTTGTCCTTTCATGCTGTTAACTTATTCAAGATGGCCACCATACGGACATCTTTGTTACACAGGGTTTTGTAAGAAGGTCTTGACTATTGACTATATCTTCAAGAAGCTGCATTCTGCCAAAGGCTTTGTAGTATGTCTTGAATATTTAGGTGAAACTAAAACGACTTCTTGAAGGCAATATAATGGCAACTAAACCCACTATGTTAAAAGCAGCATTTGTTGGAATTAAGCCTCAAAAGATCACATACTTTTGACCTTTTTTTGTGATATAGTAATAATATGGTAGTAACGTCGACCCCAAGGCCGATGACGGTTGCATGGTTGAATTCGTCTGTTATTGTCCAATAAGTGTTTATACATGGTCATAGTGTGGGGACCTCCTCAACGGTTTTTAAGTTTTGACCCATGGGTCATTTTCACAGGGGTAAGAACGGACCCCGAGGCCGATGGTGATTGGATGGTTGTATCCGTCTGTTCGTGCCCAGTGAGTGTATATATGGTTATAGGGTGGGGATCTTAAGAGTTTCCAAGTTATGACCAATGGGTGGGGATGGACCCCGGTGCCAATGCTGGTTGTACCGTTCTGTTCATGCCCATTGAGTGTATATATGGTTATATGGTATGGATCTCGAAACATACTCAGGGCATGACCTAAGCGTCCCATTCAAAATCTCGTCTGACATGTTTTATAACTTGAGTTAACTATTACACATAGACACCATTTCAGATCGCTTTGTATATAAGCCCACCCCCACGCACCCATCCCTATTTTCGCCCCCAGGAGTTGAATCACAATTCTAAACATGTTGTGCGCATCCCTGGACCTAGGTCAATCATATCCTAAAGTATGAAGTTTATAACTTTATCTATGTAGCAAGAGATCCATTCCACCACGCACAGCCGGACACATGGACACATGGAGGGAGACGATAGCATGATCCCAGCCTTTTCTTCGAAAAGCGTGGGGATAATGATGTCAGATTGGAACCAATTTTTAATATTTTGATTGGCATTAGAACAAATTTGAACTTGCACTTTAAGTGAAAAAGTAGGTCATGTCTTGTTCGATTTACAAATATATTTCACATGTTTATTATTTCAGAATGCGTGCGTGCGTGCCTGCGTGCGAACTTTCGTACTTGCGTGCGTGCGTGTCCATGTGTGTACATCTGTGTGTATGTGTGTATGAATGGACGTACTGATTGTGCGTGCCTGCGTGCGTGCGTGCGTGCGTGCGTGGGTACGTGCGTGCGTGCGTTTTTGCGTACGTACGTCCGTCCGTCCGTGCGTCGCACGCTCGCACGCATGTACGCACGCACGGATGAATGTGCGTGCATGCCTGCGTGCGTGCGTGCGTGCGTGCTAGCCTGCCTGGCTGCCTGCGTGCCTGCCTGCCTGCCTGCGTGCGTGTGTGCGTGCGTGCGTGCGTGCGTGCCTGCGTGCCTGCGTCCGTCCGTCCGTTCGTCTGTCCGTGCGTGTCCATGTTTGTACATATGTGTGTCTGCTTGTATGCATGGATGTACAGATGGATGGCGTACGTACGTATGTTCGCACGCATGCACCCACCCTCCCACCCACGCACGCACGCACGCACGCACGCTCGAACGGTTGGATGGATGTGCATGCGTGCGTGCGTACGTGAGTTCGTCAGTCCGTCCGTGCGTGCGTGCGTTCGGGGTTTAACGTCGTTTTTAACAATCTTTCCGATACATTACGACGGTAGTGCTACACCTTAGGCACATGACATGATACTACACCCAGTCACATTATACCGACACCAGGGCGACCAGTCCTAAAATGTTCCGTTATATGCGAAACTTCAAGCATGGGAACTACCAGTACCATTTGTATGAAGTCTTTATTATCACCCGGTCGGAGATTAATTTAATGTCAATAATAGCTAAACATGAGGTGATTTTTTTAAATTATTTGTTTCTATTATCTTAGTTCATATGAAATTGTCTTCTTTCCAAAAAAAAAATCCTGGAGGGGCATGCCCCCGGAACCCCCTAGACCTTGTGCCTACACACTGATTTAGACACAGCTACGCCCCTGCTAAGGACTGTTTTGTCATGTTTATTATTATTCATTACCGTCATATAACGGGTCGAATAAATGCAAATTATTAATAGCATGATTGCATGATTTTGCTGAGATGAATCACAGCCAATAAAAAACCTGTAACAGTAGGGCATAATATTATCAGCAGTAACCGCAGGTTTAGTGGCAACAGTAGCAGTAGCAACGGTCGTAACCAACAACTAAATGTCAATAGATTCGACCTTGACTATAAATGTACACGACTTTGTAACTAGTGCTTTCAATAATAGTTTAAGTACGTCGTAAATTCAACATATTTACACTCAATGATCTTGTTAAGAGCATTCCCGTTACTATACAATCTCGAACAATAGACGGGGGTTTGCACAACGTACATATTAAATATTCTACAAATAACATTAAACTACTATACTATTTTTTATTTTAACAACATGTAAGTGATTCTAATTAAGTTTAATTCATCAGTTTGAAGTAGCATGCAAAGCGAAGCCTAAATAGAAGAGTTTTAAAAGAGTTTTAAAAAAGATATATATCTCAAAATAATGTCCACATACTCCACATACTCCCTAAGAAAGAGAGCCAGTAAATGTTACCAACAGTTAGGCATTATCAACTTCCTGATTCGTCCTTGTGATATATTCTATTTGTACGCAATAAGCAGATAAGGTTATTTCCCCGATCCTGAATATAGCCAATCAATATCGAACATAGCCGACAACACATGGGGGTTTTTCACAAAAGTATTTATTGAATAATGTACAAATACCGATAAATCACTACACAAAGGTTACCTTAACAAGAGCAAATTGATAATATTTCATATAAATTCAGCATTTTAAAAAGTATATGTATAGAAATCCATAGAAATGAAAGTTTTAAAGGCCCATTAATCTCAAAATAATGTCCACCTTCTCCCCAAAAACGATAGCCATTAAATGCATATAACAGTTAGGCATTGTGAACTTCCTGATTTGTGATAAATTATGCAGACGTCCTTGTCTTACATACTATTTTTAAAACTGTGTCACGTACACTCAGTATTAGTTTTCAAAAACAGATACGGGTATTCCCGATTTTGGATATCGAACAATAGACGACAACAAATGGGGGTTTTCACAAAAGTATGTATTCAATAATGTATTCTACAACACAATTACTCTACTGTTGTTTATCTTAACACGAACTGAGTGATAAGAAGTTAGTTTAATTCATCCGTTTAAATTAATATGCAAGACAAAGCCTGAATAAGAGAGTTTTAACGAACATGTATATCTCAAACTAATGTCCACATGCTCCCTAAACTTGACAGCCAGTAAATGTAACCAACAGTTAGGCATTGTACACGTCCTAATTTATGACATGCAGACGTCCTTGAAATCAAAACAAGTTCAAACCCTTTGTAAGGTTTAATCAATATTTTTTTCAAACGCAGGTAAGGGGAATTCCCAATCCTGTATATCGAACACTAGGCGGTAACCAACGAGGGTTTTCACACAAGTATGTATTCAATAATGTGCAAATAACATCTACATTACCATATTACTTTTGTCTTAACAATAACTGGGTGATGATAGTTTAGTAACATCGAGAATTTTAAACAAAAATGTCAAATGATGCCTAAATAATGGAGTTCAAAATCCATATCGATCTCAAAATAATGTCTACATTACCCCTTAAAATGACAGCCAGTAAATATGATCAACAGTTAGGCATTCTCCTCTTCCTGATTCATGATATGAAGCGACCTTGGAGTCAAATCTATTTTTAAAACGTTGTCAATCTGGTATGGGTGGTACATGTTTACCCGTGTATAGCTAGCGATACAGACGACAACAAAACGAGGGGTTTTCACACAAGTATGAATTCAATAACGTACACATAGCTTACTATGTATGTACTACTGTTAACGTAATAATAACTGAGTGATTCTATTTCAGTAAAATTGAGCATTAAAAGAAAAAGAGTAAAATGATGCTTAAATTAGGGAGTTAACCAACACGTTGAATCTCAAAATTATGTTTACAACATCCCTTAAAATGACAGCCAGTAAATATGAACAACAGTTCGGCATTTTCGACTTCCTGATTACGTTCTTGTGAACAATAACAATATTAAATCAGTGACATAGCTACTCTGTGCTTTATGGCTTTATTTGTCAAGCGGTCATTCAAGTTAACCTTTAAATACCTAAACTATCCTATTACATAGATACCATCAAAACAATTCAGCGATCTTAGCTTTAGTATGTGAAGTAGGGGCTATAAACATGAACACACGCATATTCAGCCAAGGACAGACAAAATGTACTTTAGTGTGAAATAATATGAAAAACATACTGTATCGTCAACATTATACAGCCGCATTGATGTTGAACGCTTAATGCGGAATAAATGTAATGCAATTTATTTTGACATTAAGCTATTTCATGATATGCAATCAATATTTTAAATGATGTTTTGGTGTATCAAAATATTCAGAATGTTTACAAAAGATAAACCACTGTATGTTTAATATACGTATCAGTAAACACTTAAGATGAGACACCATGCTTAGTTACCAATGCAGTTTCTTAATTAGTACGCATTTTATACGCATTTTACATCGTTTTATATGTTACATTGTTGATTTATTCTTTTACGGGTCATCATTATATAGCTAGGATATTTAGAGCCATCAGAGGGAGAGAGAAAGAGAGAGAGAGCGAAACGGACAAAGAGAGAGAGAGAGAGAGAGAAAGAGAAAGAGAGAGCCCAACGGACAAAGAGAGAGAGAGAGAGAGAGAGCCCAACGGACAAATAGTAAGAGAAAGTGATTTGCTTCAGGAAACAAGCGGAAATAATTGAGTAATGAGAAATAAGGTCTTCGGTACATATGGTGGGAACTGGTGAGAACTTAGGTTCTCATCGATAACGTTATTTGCCGAGCGCTCCTGATAAAGTGCGTTGTGGGGGGGGGGGGGGGGGGGGGGGGGGGGGGGCAAGGGTTAACAGTACATTAAAAAACACTGAAAACAGTTAACAGTACATTTAATAACAGATAACAGTCAATATCTTTTCACAGATAACACAATATAAAATTTCGCCAATAACAGGATAACAGAAATAACCCTTGTCCCCCCTTCTCATATGAGAACGTAGAAATTAGGTTTTCAGATTATTTTTTGAAATGGCTTGCCATAGTGCCACGTATCAAAATCACAACTTTCAATTGCATATAACACAACCATTATACCACGCCGCCTACAACAGTTGTTTTTGTTTACAACATTCACTAAGTAATAACCCGCCAAATAACGGCAAATTTACACTGCAAAATCGTTATTCAAAACTATCCTGGTGTTCAGGTCATATAATAATGTATATATGCCGATTAAAGTTATAGGTTTATTCACAGGCTCTTAAATAAACGTGATTGAATATGTGTAAAAAATTAATTCGATGTTCCCGTTTTAAGGTTGGCTCGGCTGGTTAAAGCCTTTTATATAGTGCCTATAGAGTTTGAATTCTCAAAACATGTACATGTACGTTATATATCTCTATATATATATATATATGCCTGCCTCGTCACCGGCTGGTTTAGACACGGTATACATCTGTTGTAAAATGTGCCTGTTGACGACAGTATAGCGCTTGTACAATATCCCTCTTCTGCAACGTCACAGACTATGCGGTCATATGCTAAAAATAGTACAGTCTATCACGTGATCGATATTTCGGACAAACAGAGAACAATGGCAGCCAGCGATGCGTTTATACAGTTGCCATTCTCGAAGAAAAAGATATACCTGCATGGGGCTAAATTTATGTACGAATAGGTTGAAAAACATTCGAATACACAGTTATTGAGATGGCTAGAATGCCGAGGACTTCCTAAAACAGGCGACAGAACTAATATACTGAAAAGGTGAGGAAAACAAGTCTGTTGTAAACAACTTTCGGCTCTTGACAACAGTCAACATGCTTTTTAAATCGATTGATATTGTGTTTATACGAACCAAGATTATATATTGTGATTATAAATGATGTAAACCAATCTTAATTCTTACGATTATGACAATATATACCCGCCTCCAATAATTTTAAAGCACGAAACGAGTTAACGACGAATGTAACAATACATGTTACCCCACCCACCCATGTATACATATGTAAACGGGGAAAATATAATGCTGCTTTTAAATTGACGTATACTTTCGGCTTGGGTAAACATGTGATTGTCTAAATGTGTGATATTTACAGCAGTATTTATTTTTGTCTGCAGATACACTCACTTATTTATTTGTTTATTTTTCAATATATTTTCAGGGTACATATATATATAGCTGCATAGCTGCAGGGGAAGACAAGTGTTGATGGCGGAAGAGTGGTATAGTTTGAAAAACGAATACGTTAAACTGACAGCACCATCATCATCGGATGTTCCATTACTGCCATATAGCGGTGGGAGAAAATTTCCTGGCCATGCAGCAGAAATGCCCAAACATTTCAACAAGGGGCACATACATAACCACATAATAGAGTCGGTGCAATTTCTCAATAAAAGTTTGATATTGAATGTGAGCGAGGATGAAGATAAGGACATTGAAGATCTTTATACTGCTAAGCCATTAACAAAGGGACTGACATTCTTTGAAAGTGGACATGTCCAAAAAATGCTAGACTGTGCGAAGCAAGGTCATTATTTCGTCAAATCCAAGGTTATGGCATCGTATCGAGTGAATGTTTTGTACGATGTAACTGTACAAATTTTAACAATACATAATGCAGTATGTATCTTTATCCTACAATATTACGCTGATATTAGCTGTAGATAGCCGGTTCTGGGTTTTAAAAGAAAGTGCCCGTATATCGTATGTATGTAAAGCAAATAAAACTTTTTGTTATAGCGTTAAACGGAGTGAAAATAAAAAAACTTGGTGCCATAAAATCATATTTTAAACTATTTCATCTTTTGTTTTTTAGCGTTAAAATGAATGAGTACACATCAAATGTTCATTCCTTGGAGCTATATGACTTTTTTAATTTCGGAAGCAACTTTAAATGATGACATTCCTCCCAATCCTTTTTCAAAATTGATGCATCTAGATTTATGTTTAAACTAGCATTAAATGTTCATATCTTGCGTCATTCATAACTTTTAAATTGATCACTGATGCGCCATACCATGATTTTTCGATCTTAAAGGGACAAATGGCAATCTTGAATGTTCTATGAAGTATCAAAATTGGTGTATCAATTTATTAATCCAGTATCATTTTGACTTAGACCAGCCTTGCTATATACAATTCAGTTTATGTTTTTAATTTTCTATAGTTAATTGAAGAATAGTAATAATTATATATATATGCAAAAACATTTAACTTTATACTGTGTCACTTAAAACTACTCTTGATCAAGTTGTTTTAAATCCATTTTTTCCTTGCTGTATATTGGTAACTTGTCTATTGTTGAATTTGTTATGATGTGTTTTTGTTAATATGTATATCTTATATGCTTTTACTGACAACAAATAAAAAAAATTGTAACTTTTAACTTGTTGTTGAGTAGTACTTGTGTTTATATTGATTTCAATTGAAAAATGTTTGGCCGAGATGCAAGTTCAGTTATCGGTCAGGGAAGACAGTCGTATGCAAGTCAAATAACACGTTAACGGTTTTGCTGTCTTTTCTTCCTTTTCAGTAGGGAATAGCATGTTGTCCATCCGTTAACTTTTGTTATTAACACTCGAACACTTTCATTTTGCATTGATCTTTATCAAACTTTGTCCGATACTATTTATCAACGAAAAGTTTGGACAAGTTTAAGAACCAGCTAACTACCATTATTCCTCCATTATGGGAGCGAGAGATATCTGTATGACCTGAAATGTGTTGTAGGCAGTTCAAAAAGAATCAAATCAATCAATAATGATTTGTTTACGATACTTAAAAGGACAGATGGAAATCTTGAAGTCTTGTATTTCAAGCATTAAACATGTTAATTGAATTGGGTTTTAAGGCGCACCAACACATGAAAGGTTATATGGCGCCTAACAGGCATGAACATGCCAGGCTCGTCCTCCATGCACAACGAGATAAAAAAGGGATCTGCAGTGGCCCTATTCTTTGCCCCGTGACCAAACGGGGCCGCCGGGAACCACACGGGGCTAAACATGTTATAATTAGCCGCTTGATTATTAATCCAGTATTATTTTGACTCGATAAATCTGTTTGCATTTATACTAAAATGCAATTTTAATTTTTCAACTTTTCCTTGTTATACTTCCATAGAAATATATGCAAAAACAATATGCTTTATACTTTTCTTATAAATAATACGGGATGCCACAAGTTTTTAAAAAAATCAAGATTGCCATGTGTTCCTTTAAACTGTCCAAGAATAAGTGAAACAAAACGGTATACAAAAACAGAAAGTCTAAGTTTCTTGCATGAATCTTTTTTAATAACATCATTCATTAAGAAAACTTACTCATTTACAACACTTATCAATGTCACGTTGAAAAATGTAGAGCAGCCACTAAGTATGTCTCTGTCGATCAGTTTGTGAAAAACGATCTGATCGACAGAAGCAGCCACTAAGTATGTTTCTATCGATCAGATTGTGAAAAACATATTTGAAAAGGATTAAAGCCTGAACTGATCGATAGAAACATACTTAGTGGCTGCTCTACATTTTTATCATATACCGACATGTTTTTATTTAAATACAATTCACTTGACAAGAGGCTTTTGAAAGTTCAATAGACAACCTATCACAAAAACACATTGCGAAAAGACAGGCTGGAGCTTCTGAGGAATTATTTTTTGAAGAAGTTTGAATTTTTTCATACTTTCAATTGAGCGGGCCGGCGTGGCGCAGTTGGTAGCGCGGCGGATTTGTAACCGGAGGCCCCGGGTTCAATCCTCCGTGGTGCCACTGAGTTCTGTCGGTGTGTTCTTGGGCAAGACACGTTCTCTTAGCCTCGTCCGTCGGATGGGGACGTAAACCGGACGGTCCCGTGTATCGGTCTATCCTCCGAGCACGTAAAAGAACCATGGGAATCTATTCGATAATAAGAGTAGGGCAAGTTCCCGGATTCCTATGTATCCTTCTGGGGTGGCTCTAAATAACCTATACTGTGTTGATGAGCCGTTAAACAACATTCAATTTAATTCAACATGAATTCTGTGTTTAGCAATATCTTTGGTCTTCCTGCGGTATAAAGCGGTGGCCTACTACAGGTGCTCGTCTTTTCCTGATAACCTGCAATAAAATGTAAAACTTAATTCAAAACATTGCTGATATTACTTCTGATATACTGCATAGAAGCAGTATTTCATTAAGAATAGTGGTAATAAAATATAAAGCAGGTTTGTATAATAAGCACAAGCTAGTATGGAATAAACAGTAGTTGACCTAATATCAACCCCTGAATAACTCCTGTCTGTATGCGAGAATTAACAAGATACAAAATTATTCATTTAAAGTCAGTTTATACAAACATTAAATACAAAATTAACCCGAGTTTCCAACGAACACGGGCGGTATAGCAGCTAAAAATACAAACAACAAACCCAAATTTACTTTTAATTTCACACATGTAAATATAGTAAAAACAATTTACTTTCATTTAGCTTGCATATATTGAGATAACACACCTTTTCTGTAGAGACACGACACTCTGTTCGTTTCGCATGTTTTAAATAGTGATCATCTACGATGTATTTTATCCGGGTACTACTACATCCGAATGTATACGCGTTACTACTTTCGGTTTATAAAGCACTGTAAACAAAAGTCAAATTACCTGCTTCCCACATTTAATCGGATCCGGATTTTCTTCCGTAGGACCATTTCCACCAACAAAAATGAAGAGACCATATGTAGGCCTAACGAACGTGAAATATTTCCGGCCACATATTTCTACCCATCGGAGACACTTTTCTCGTTCATTGACTTAGTCTGGCTTTGGAAAAACATTCCCGAACCCAATGAAATAGATTTCTCGCATTTCCCCCTTTTTTGAATCACGTTTGCACTCTCCCCAGCAGAATGTTTTGTTGTGACCATGTTGAGTATATACACTAAGCACAATTTAGTATATGAAAACTGTAAAGTAGATCAATCCATCGTTTGTTATTCTATGACTTCTGCGATTGTTTGTCCGAATTTCAAGATAGCGGCATTCGTGGGCGGAGTTAAGCATTACAAGACTTTCTAAAAATAGATTCAGACTGGAATATGTACAAGCGCTATAGGGATTTCAAGAACTCTTCCTGATCGATAACTAGAACGGTATCTAGCCGCAGCGTGTTGATATAAGCCAGCTAATATTGATTAGTTGCACGTTGTGTGCTACATAACGGACAACTGCAAAATAACTTGATATTGGGTTTCTGAGGGTCTGTCTCACAACTGCCAATGTTATTGCATGTAACATATGGCGTTGAAATGTAAAAAACTGCGTTTATACTATCCCTGATATAACATGCCCAGTATATTCGACACACAGTTCGGCATTTGCCTTTTTGCATTACACAAGAAAAATGTTGTGATGTGTGACACATATGTATTCCTTTCTTATGATTTGCATGTTAATACAATATGTGCATAATATTATTTACATATGTGCCACATATGATAAATTATACATATGTGGCACATATGTATCAGATATTTTTTACACATCAAAATAATACACCTGTGACACATATGAACTGTTCACATATGTATTTCATATGAAAACTAATATATATTCAATACATATAGTGTTTTATATAAATTATGAATAGACCAAGGTTCTTTTTCAGTAAAAAGATGTGTTGCTTTTTAAATACTTAGTAGTTACTTTTATATATTCGTCAAAACCAACATGTTAAATACTATTTTATATCATGTTCTCAATACATTATCCCTCCATTATGATTGTATATTGGCGGCACTTAGCTGACAATGAACACAAAGTAAACAAAACGTGTATTCGCTTCAGGTGGATAACAAGGGAGATGTTGAATCAGGAAATCTAAGGGTCTTTTGTGCCACATGTCATGGCCTTGAAATTTACCAACCTTTTGGAGAATATTCTTATTTTTAGACTCTAAGCCCAAGTATGCAACGTTTAATTAAAAGTTCTATATAGGTCTAAAGGCTAAATGTTTATGTTTTAAATATGATAAACGCTAATACATAGCATTAACAAAGAGGCCCAAGAGGGCCTGTGGACGCTCTACTGGCTAATATGGCTCTTATAACATAAATGAAGCAAGTGACTATCGTCTTAGAGGCAAAATATAGCATTTTTAACTAAATCAAGAGCCATAACTCCGCCATTACTGGTCCTATCTGGCAGGTTTTCGAACTTGGCCAGTAGAGATAATAATAAAAAAATATATATAAAATAAAAAAGAAAATAATAAAAAAAAAATAAAAAAAATTAAAAAATAAAAAAATATAAAAATAATAAAAGAAGAAACAAAGTAGAAAACAATCTGGCAAAGTTTGATAAAGATTAGATGAAAAAATGAAGGCCCTATCGCCTTAACAAGCCAAAATATAGCATATTTAACGAAATCAAGGGCCATAATCAAGGGCCATAACTCCTGTTACTGGTCCGATTTGGCTGGTTTTTGAACTTGTCCGAGCTTTTATTGACTTTCCCTCTTCTATGTTTTGTCATATAATTCAACGATCAGCGACATAATTATGATCCCAATTTCAAAACTGTGGGGCGAAAGAAACATAGATAAACATTGGAGCAACATCCGCAATGTTGTTGTTTTATGGAAATAATTAATTTTCATATCAAACAACTAAGTGTGAGTGTGTGTATGTGTGTGTATGTGGAGAGAGACCCCCGAACTTCAGAGATGACTATAACTAAGCCATGTATAATGCATTTCAAAAGACTATTGTACTTGAGCTGTATATCGAGGGCTGACATAAACACTTAGCTAAGTGTATGTTATGTATTTATTAAATAGTGTGAATTTTCTCTTTGACGCTGCTAACATATATATCGAAGAGACGAAGAACTTCTGTTTTACCAGAAACATTACAAATTCTTTTGTTCGTACGCAGTTATTGTATGTGTTGTACATAATAATCAACTGTTTCTGTAAGTATAACACACAATTGTATTTTGAACTAGTTTTAAAAATGTACAAGTATTCAAATGCAGAAAAACAGTACGTATTGAGTCCCTGAGACAGTAGTAGGACACTGTGACACACGTTTGAGGTATTTGACAGCCTTTACACGTAAAACAAGTCGCCCACACAGTTGGTTAATTTCCTTTAGGACCATTTTATACGATTTTCGTTTAACTCTTCATGGACCATGACATCGACATTTTAATTTCCTTGTCAAACTTTGAACAAAGGAATAATGCGTGCCAAGTTTCAAGTTTCTGCAAAAAATAAGGAAGTAAGGCGCATGTGTTTGCCTTCTTGTTGAGCTAATCCTGAAATGTATGTTACAGTGGTTACCTTTGTATTGTGTTTGTCATACAGTGCAGAATTTAATTGGATCTACATCAAATTGACTTATTTATTGTTCATCTCTTACGAATAGGGCTATCATAAGTTGAAAGAACGTGTTTCCCTATCGATGTAAAATATATGAGTTTAAACTAATTACTAATCGGGCTACACCTTTAAATTTACACAATAACCTCGATCACGCAGATTACATCGTTAGCGTTGTTTTCAAGAGGTAACCGAACGACCACGGAAAACAGACTTCCCCGAGACGGCGACCCCATTATCCTCTCACGTACAATGCCGATACTGGGAATCGAAACCCGTGTTGAATTGGCGAGATGCGAGTGCGCAACCGACTGCTAACGTCTGCGCTACCCCTACCTGTAATGATTATATATGTAAAAAAAAAATAATTTACGATTGAAAAAATAACACAATCGTCTGTATGTTGATTTTCGGTGACAGTGGCATTATTTCATAAACGGCCAGTTGTTCAGTAATGGGTTCATGCATGGAAATTAAACAACGCTCAGTGAATGTTTGCCTAATCGATTAATCGCTGTTGTAGAAAATACGAAAACATGATGATAAGTAGATGGGATATAGCCTATAATGTCTCCTTGATATGTTTTGCACTGAGGAACCTCAACATTGCAATCCAGGTTATATTTCCCTATGAGAGATGTAATGATAAGTACGGTGGGCACTTGCTCACACATGCGGGGTTTGCCCGCGTTCTTTATAGCTTATTCTCACGCCAAGAACACATCAACGCTGTCATCCGCACGATCAATATCGGTTTGTACTAGCTGTGTAGCTTGTTTTATAATCAAAGCCAATATATACAATTGATATCTGTTTTTATCGGTTCTTAAACAGATCATCAATAAAATATAAAAGCCCTTTGATGTCAATGTCGTTATACAATTAATGTAGTTTGCTTATGGACCCTGGCTGTATAGATTATACATGAGTAGTTCCTTTACTGAATTGTTTTTGATTTTTTTCCAATCCTATCGTCCTACAGTTCTTTATTGTTTCTCCGTTGATGCCATATTAGAATTACTCTATTCCTTCCTTCCTTCCTTCCTTCCTTCCTTCCTTCCTTCCTTCCTTCCTTCCTTCCTTCCTTCCTTTCCCTTCCTCCTTCCTTCCTTCCTTCCTTCCTTCCTTCCTTCCTTCCCTTCCTTCCTCCTTCCTTCCTTCCTTCCTTCCTTTCCTTCCTTCCTTCCTTCCTTCCTTCTTCCTTCCTTCCTTCCTTCCTTCCTTCCTTCCTTCCTCTTCCTTCCTTCCTTCCTTCCTTCCTTCCTTCCTTCCTTCCTTCCTTCCTTCCTTTCCTTCCTTCCTTCTTCTTCTTCCTTTCTTCCTTCCTTCCTTCCTTCCTTCCTTCCTTCCTTCCTCCCTCCTCCCTTCTCTTCCTTTATTCATTCATTAATTCATATCCATACATCCTTCCTTCCATCCTTACTTCCCTTCCCTTATCCTTTTTTCTTTCTCTCTATCTCCCTCTAATCACCCCGTCTTTAACAATGTGATTTATTCATTCATTAATTCATTACATCATTCCTTCCTCCATCCTTACTTTCCTTTCCTTTCCCCTCCCTCACTCACTCCTTCCTTCCTTTTTCCTTCCTCCTTCCTTCTTCCTTCCTTCCTTCCTTCCTTCCTTCCTTCCTTCCTTCCTTCCTTCCTTCCTTCCCTTCCTTCTCCTTCCTTCCTTTTTTCCTTCCTTCCTTCCTTCCTTCCTTCCTCCCTCCCTCCCTTCCTTCCTTCCTTTATTCATTCATTAATTCATTCCATATATCCTTCCTTCCATCCTTACTTCCTTCCCTTATCCTTTTTTCTTTCTCTATATCTCCCTCTAATCACCCCGTCTTTAACAATGTGATTTTATTCATTCATTAATTCATTACATCCTTTCCTTCCTCCCATCCTTACTTCCTTTCCCTTTCCCTCCTCCCTCACTCCCTTCCTTCTTTTTTCCTTTTTTCCTTCCTTCCTTCCTTCCTTCCTTCCTTCCTTCCTTCCTTCCTTCCTTCCTTCCTTCCTTCCTTCCTTCCTTCCTTCCTTCCTTATTTCCCTACTTCCTTCCTTCCTTTATTCATTCATTCATTTATATTCATTCCTTCCTTCTATCCTTACTTCCTTCCCTTTTCTTTTTTTCTTTTTTCTCTATCTCCCTCTATCCACCCCGTCTTTAACAATGTGATAAAAATGTTTTTAATAAAACGCACTATAAGATAGGTGTTGGTTAGGTGTTTGGTAGGTTTGTGCTTAAACAAGGACAGAAAGCAGCTATCAAGCTTTATCTTTTGATATGTACGACATAATCTTCTTCAAAATACACAAACCCGTGAAAATAGGTCTTTATGTATCAGTGTTTATGCACTTAGGTTTTTAACAAATCGCATATCGTATTACATCATATACTGCACTTGTTGTACGTATTCCAATATTCATATTTTATTTATAATAACGTTTAAAGGCAATGCGATAGCAACGTGACACCTCTTTGAACACGTCTACACGTTTTACTTTTAAACAGAGATCACCAGGATCACATATATTACGCTATATTTTACAACACACACTAGCCAAACACTTATATAAAAGAGCATTCGCATGAAGTGTCGAAAGTGTGTTAATGCAATTATAAATAGGTATTATGTTAAAATCATATGCATAGAAAAGTGGTGTCTTTAAAGTTGGTTTTCTCAAATTACTTATTTAAATTTTATCGACACATTTGTAGTTTATAAAATTTAGTACATTTAATATTTACTTTCCAATTAAAAAAAAATCAGCTAATACAGTGTATGTAATGTATTCAATCTGAATATATACTTATTATACTGGAAGTGTTTGTCTTTAATGAAGTAGAGTATATTACATCATATGAATGACGA
>JAWPHD010014401.1:40000-61597 GCA_037043455.1 Cyrtodaria siliqua
TCATAAAACTTCAACCTGCTACATATGTAAACCAGGCTCATTACTAGCCATAACTTAAGATGTTTTGACCTATGTTCATGAAACTTCACACACATATTAATCTTACCACACAGAATATTGTTACCCATGACCACTAACTCTGACTTTCGTTTTGAAAGAGCTATGCCCCTTTCATAAAACTGGATCCTGCAACCTAACCAAGCTCATAACTGGCCATAACTTGAAACGTATTTGACCTATGTTCATGAAACTTTTCATAAAATGTTAACATGCAACCTAACCTAATCTCCTCATAACGTGGCAAAATATTGACCTGTGGTCATGAAACATTATACAGTATTATTTATTATTTGATTTAACTACTGGCAACCTTTTTTTTTTAAATATTTATCTAACTGTTATTTTTTTATGTCAGCGAATTCAATGCTTCTATGCGTTCATGCGAACATTGTGCGCCCCCACTCACCCCCACTTGATGATGCATGTAAGGTACACGTTGAGTATCCGTTAACGAGAACAATCACACCATATCACATCCGAGGGGACATCTCACAATGTTGTTTTCGAAAGGTGCTAAATAACATAAACCGACATTTTATTTGCATTTTAATCGGATCTACATGATGTTTATTAGAAACTGTTAAACACACAATAAATTAAAGTTTTAGAGTTTAGCATTTTGATAACAACTATTTATTAAAATAATGTTTACAATATCCCTAGTAAAAGTAGCCACTAAAATGAACATACAGTTCGGCATTTTAACATAAGTATATCGTAATTGTAAACTTCCTGAGATTCATAAATAGATCATAAACATCCTGTACGACTATTGTGCGTATTAAGTATTTCGCCACAGTTCGGTATTTGCCCACACCGTAAATGAACGTAAACATAGTTTCTAATTATATAACCTAGGATAGCACATATTACTGTGAACAATGAGTTGCATTCTAAATAAAGAGTCGTGTTTATGAACATATAATTTTTTGACAATTATAACTTGGACACTTAGACACAACGAAACCCCGATGTACCCCCATTTAAAAACATTGCATTGTTATACTAGAAATGTTTTGTTACAACTTATAATTAATCAATGAAAAACTATATGAGTAGCGGTTCGTGTCATAATTCCAAAAGTTACTGATGTAATCTCTAACGCGTTACTCCCGATTTTCTTACGCGTTAGAGATGAGATTTCTACGGAATCCTGTTAGGGCCATCGCGATCTCGCATTTTCAATTTCGCGAGATTGCGAGATTGCGAAATAAATTTCGCATTCTTGTCCTATTCTACATTGAAAAAAACGCGAGGTTTGCAATCCAAACTTCGTTCAAACCTCGCGATTTTATCACGTTTTCATTTGGACGAGATCGCGAGAATGCGAAATAAATCTCGCATTCTCGCCGTATTCTACAATGAAAAAAACGCGAGATTTGCAAATCAAACTTCGTGCAAACCTCGCGTTCTTATATCGGCCTATTGTACGATGAAAAAAACGCGAGAATTACGCGAAGTTTGGGTTAGCAAACCTCGCGTTTTTTTCTCCGATGTACCAGAGGGCAAAAACAAGAAAACATATTTCTTTTCTCGTAATCTAATCATAATAAAATTTCGAGGTTTGCACGAAGTTTTATTTCCAATCCTCGCGTTTTTTTCATTGTACAATATGCCGATAAAAAATCGCGAGGTTTGCACGAAGTTTGATTGCAAATCTCGCGTTTTTCTTCATTGTAGAATAGGGCGAGAATGCGAGATTTATTTCGCATTCTCGCAATCTCGTCCAAATGAAAACATGATAAAATCGCGAGGTTTGCACGATGTTTGGATTGCACACTTCGCGTTTTTTTCAGGGTAGAATAGGACGAGAATGCGAAATTTATTTCGCAATCTCGCAATCTCGCGAAATTGAAAACGCGAGATCGCGATGGCCCTAACAGGATTCCGTAGATTTCCCCTTTTTGTTTAACTGAAAATAAGCTATTATTGTCAGTTTTCTAACGCGTTACTTTCGATTTAGTAACGCGTTACTGGTTCCGGGTAAAACATTTTCTAACGCGTTAGCAATTAGCTGGCCAGAACGGTCACTTGTGCGTTACATGTCACATAAGTAACGTCACTCAATGGAAACCTAACGCGATGAGCTAAAATCATTCGACCAGTAAAAAACCTCGTTACACTGTCTATAGCTATGCAGCCCGAACTCACCCCCTATTGAAGAGAATGTCTTAATTATAAAAGGCACACACAGCAATCTTGATGTTTGACAAATTCACGGCGTCCGTTAAATTTCGACACAACTTGCATTTGTTCAAACATTAATATTAATTATAATAATAGTTTAAAGCGATTTGTTTTAGCATACTATTAACTGTTGATTATATTGCACCAATCGTATATTTAAGACCAGGTGGAATAGACGAAAACAAGGAATTATTTTATTTTATTTAATTATATGTAATTAGGTATACAGTCAAAATGATATTGTATAAATAAATCGAGACGCTAATTTCAGTGTTTGATAATTGATAGAAGAGTGTCGTGTGTCCCTTTAATATTCAAACGATTACAGCGTGTAATACCAATATTAGTTGTAAGGAATGTTTCGAGTGTTTTTCAGAATATCTACTAATATATTGTATGTATGATGTTACACATGAATTGTATATACATGGCTATCTATATTCAGTCATTATTCATATTCCATGGGTCTTCGTTGTCCACTTATTATCTTTATTTGACCCCACACATGGTTGTTATGTATATAGGATTATATATTCAAGAACCCTGACACACAGAAGCTAAATGCTTTCTTTACCGATATAGAATGAAACTGTGTTATTTGTATTAAAGGGACTCATGGCAATCTTGATTATTGTTTTAAACCTCGCGGCGTCGCGCCAGTTTTTCTGGATAATTTACATTTGTTCAATCATTGATATTAATTATGAGAAATTTTATTATTCAGTTTTGATATTATTGCACCAAATATTAAAACTTATAGCAGAATACGACGAAAAAGGGAATACTTAACATTTTATTTATTTAAATGTAACCAGGTTAAAAGTAAACATGATCTGGATATATAAATTTAAAACACTTCAAGATTGCCATGTGTCCCTTTAAAGTAAAATGTGAATAACGGCTTATCAGGGGCGGATCCAGGATGTCATGTTGTGGGGGGTGGGGGGTGCGTAAGTTTTCCAAAAATGGGTTGACACGCAAAGAATAAACACAACCTTGTCTGCCATTCCTTAAGGGGGCGTAAACATAGTTTTGGGGTTAACAAGCAGAAAACCCTTCCCAAAACAATATTTTGCCATTTGTTAATTGGGTGCGGCAGGTGTAACATTATTTTTTGACCCGCGTTGAATTCCGACCCTGAGGGTCTGTTTTCAACGTTGAAAGTTGACCCAGGATCACTTTTTAATATTAAATTTTGATTTTTACAGTCGTTGAAAACTGATCGGCGTTACATTCTGATCAGATGTCGGGTAATTTTTTAACGGTCATTAAAAAAAAACACTATAGTGCAGATGGAAATAAAATGTAGACATATGCATGTAATGAATCAGTACATGGGTGTATAGGAATATTAAATGCAATATACCTGGCAAACGAAGTTGAGGGGGGTAAACAGCTAGGAGCCGCTTCATGAACTCTTAAAATTTTAAAAGAACTGACGTTTCTATTTTTCACAATAAAAACATACGTACCATACATGTATGTCCATACTATTTGTGCCACCATTCATTTTAATAAATTATTAGTATTATAAACCTACATATTCACCTTTCACCTGGGGTTAAAATCTTGAACATGTAGCTAATACTTAACAGGCGTAATAAAATAGTATCGGGAAATACAAATTGCTTGGAACAATATTTATAAACTACAGTGATCAAACTATTGCAATAGAAAATGTTGCTAAAACGTATATCACAATGGACAAAGTCGGTCACTATAGAGGTGGATTTTGGTCGAAAACGCGACAGGGATTTCAGTCGAAAACACGCCGATTACGGTCGAAAACTACAAATATTAGGTGTTTTTTTTCCCGAAAAAGGGTAAGAAACATACACTTAACAAAATTTCTAATTGTTCACTTGAATTGCTCTAAATATCTTTCTTGGAAAATGCAGAAACCATTAAACTCTTATTGCCTTTATTGATAGATGCTCCAAAGAAGATGCACTGAAATTTTGATGAAAATCGTGTGACTAATTATGACGTTACGTCGCTTTAAAGTAAACATTCTCACATCCGAAAGTCAAAACAAAAAGTTGAAATAAACATGCAAATCCCATATCACTGCGGAAAATGGGTTGATATACGGGAATGTACGGAAGTCCGTATACTCATAATGTATGGAAAATGAACGGGTTTATGCATGTACGGGAATGTTCGGGCCCGTATATTCCAAAGTCCGTACATCTTGAGTGAATTCCGTACATTTATACATGTACGGACATGTACACCCAAGATGTACGGGATCTATGGCATAAGTCCGTATACTCCCGATATACGGGTTGAGTGTAAAAGTCCGTACACCCGATCTGAAAAGAAATCCGTACAGTCACTGAGAACGGGATGAGTGCACTTGTCCGTGCACACGCGGTGTACGGGATTGGAAAAGAAGTCCGTACACTCACTTTGAACGGGATGGTGAACATGTCCGTACACACACGGTGTACGGGATCTGAAAAAGAAGTTCGTACATCCACTGTGAACAGGATGCGTGCACATATCCGTACACGTACATTTTACGGGATCAATATCATACATCCGTACATTAATAAATGTCCTTACACCTACCATATGCAGGATCAATTTAAATTACGGTGTGAGTATTTGTTTCCGTAAACCGTCCGCGCTTTAAATCAGCATACACTGCATTGTAAGCAACATATCCATACACCTGTATATAACAAAACTGAATGAATATGTATCTGTTTGCGCATCTGTAACTTACCAAAGTTTTATACATTCGAAGTTTAGGATGGATTATATTCAATTTTTGTTTTCGACATATCAAGATTAACAAGTCTGTGTTTAAATCGTTTTATACTTTTATACTTATTCATCCTGACAGATTGTTTAAATTAAGTTGACTCTTACATGTAGTGTGAATGAACGTCTTAATAACTTGCGATATTAAGATCATGGATTGATATTTAGTTATTAAGATAATATATCAAATAGCAATGAAAATTCCATCATTTTGTATTTTAGCATTGAACGTTGTCATAAATGACACACAAAAGCAGCACAAATGAGATAATATAGCCTATGCGCTTTTCATATGCATACATGATGCTTTTATCGAGTAGCCCAAACTTGAAATTAAAACAATACATGTAAAATTACCATTCTGTACTCAATCTCTTCATCCAGATGTTGTCAGACCAAGCATTGCTTTCGACCAAATGCTGTGTCTTTTTGACCGTAATCCGTGTGTTTTCGACTGAAATCCTTGTCGCGCTTTCGACCAAAATCCACCTCTGTAGTGACCAACGTTTGCCCCTGCGTATATGTACATATATGTTCAGTTTATTTATCCTTGCTACCGGTCAATTGATATCCATATGAGTCGGCATACAGAGAGAACTCCCACTAAAACGGACTAGGTAACCTGTCTTTGTATTATATGGTAAAGAAATATAAAAAGATCGAACTGGGAAAGTAGCATTCAAAGAGGACAGTCAACCACAAAACACAGAAACAAACACGCAAACAGACAAACAAGAAGGCAAAAGTAATAATAAATGCAAACGACATCACAAACACAAAAGGGTTGACAATAGGGCTACCGCCTTGGAACGGTCAGTGGCAAAGTAGGCCACTGGGGGGTTTAAACCAGGTTCTAGGGTGCACCAAACCTCACACGTACCCTATTGTCATCCCAATTAAACGGGACAGTGTCAATATAAAAAATCCCGCCATGATATATTCTCTAACCAACAAGGCAGCGTTAAAAGGCACTTATAAGTAAAACACCTAGATGCTCGTGTGTATATAAATACAAAACCAAAAGCCTAGAAAGCCACAATAAAGCAACAAGAGAATAAACCATTGAGGGCACGACAATACAAGACCGCGGACAAACATCAAACGCCATCGTCCTAATGGGCTTTAGGTAGGCGTCATCATAGGGTCCACAGCCTGTCCGGTCATCGTACAATTAAAGAAGAAATCGTAGTGGCGAACTGTAAAAGTGTCCACCACCAAACATGCAGTACGTTGCAAAAGGATAGGGTCATAACCTCTTTTGATAAACCTTTTAAGATAGTAGTTGGGGTGTTAGCCCCGATAGTGCAGTAGGTAGCGCTCCTGACTACAGAGTCAGGGTTTTTGTGTTCAATCTCCGTGCTCTCCAACTAAAATTACTAACACTCTTTCGGATGATACTTTAAACCGAGGTCCCTGTGTCCGTGCTACACCGAGCACGTTAAAGTACCTGGGGAATCTGTAACCAAATGTTCTTTCTGTATCCTGCACTATTCCCAGTAACCCGACTAACAATTAAAATTAAGGTGACGCTCATATGGGAATGTTCGGTAGCGATGATAAATAAACTAAATGCACACAATATAATGACGGACCATTTGGGTCAAAAGTCCAGTAAAGCGATCACCGATAAACGTGCACGTATAAATATACATGTACGTGTATTTTTACATTTATACGTGCACGTGTATTTTTATACGCGCACGTGTATATTTATACGTGCACGTGCATTCTTATACGTGCGCATGTATATTTAGACGTGCACGTGTATATTTATAAGTACGCTTGTATATAAAAGTACACGCGCACGTATATATTTATACGCGCGCGTGTATTTATCTTGAGCCATTTTGTATTTTAAACGCGCAAGGTTGTCAACCAACCATTTTATTTTAATTTTAGAGTTAGATTTAGTTTCCTTTTTCGGAAAATTGTAGGGTTTGTAACAAGCAATTTGATTGAATCTTTCTATATGTCTCCAAGGCCATCGGGGTATCGTTTTACTCACATAGTTGGACGCCTAAATAAATGACGCTTACTTTGGTCTGTAGGGTTCGCCAATGTGCTTCCATAAAGCCCACGAAGAAAGATTTTTGAACAAGTAGACCTCAACTGTGTGGAGGTTAACATCATGTTGTCTGGCATATTGTTATTTAAAATATTTTTTGCAACGAACTTTTAAGTACCAAACACGTTATAGGCTTTTCAATTCTTAGAAAATGTTGAATGTAATTATATATTTAGGTGCGGTGATCTCGAAAATATGTGCGGCGAAAACAGCCCCGCCGCACCTGCATTTACGCCTTCAAACGATTTGCACTCGTCAGAATTTAGTGTTTACTTCCCGGACACAAAATGATTTATCCTAAGTTATCATATCTATATCATTTCTGCAAGTCCATTAAAATGTAATGTAACACGTGGGTTACTATAGTAGTTCCTATTAATTTACTAATGATCTACATGATTCTATTACGAGAAAGTGAAGCATAGTCAGTCATCTATATTTGTCAGATTTAGAGGACTGGAGGGTCAGTTGTCAACGTTGAGAATTGGTCCTACCGGTTCTGAATTCAACGAGGGTCATAATTTCACGTGTGGACGGGTCAACGAGGGGTGGGTGAGTTTTCAACGTTAACTTTTGATCACAATCCGTTGAGAAATGACCACTGGGTCAGAATTCAACGCGTGTCAAAATGTAATGTTACACCAGGCGTAGGCCTTTTTATGGCAGGTGTAAACATACTCCGCCCCCTCTGGATCCGCCCATGCTTATCGCAGAGATCACATCCCCGCTGAGTTAAGACGGCATGGTCTAAAGGCTGGAGTGGAGTCTTGGAGTGAGCTTTGGAACGAGTTTTTGGAGTCAATTTTTATGGCTTGTTTTGGTGGAAAATTTGAACCTTATATATATATATATATATATATATATATATATATATAATTCACTTCCTTTTTAGTTTTAGCGATCTCTGCATTTTTTCTATATGACAGATACTTTTAGGACAAATACTTTCACTGTTAAATGCTTTATTACCGCATATGTTAAAGTGTACTATTTCTGCAGGTTAGTGTTGTCAGTTAACTTGTTTGAACAGTGATTATAGCAGACTAGACTAGCCAATGATGCTAATTAACATAGCAATCATCATCATTGTCAGTACTGTTATTCTCCCAGCATGCAACGAAACAGTGATTCTTAATTCACTGGTCGAAATAAACACTTGTCATTGACCCTGAGTCTTTGAGTGAGTCCGTGGTCAACATTCCCAGCTATATTTTATTACTGCTCACTGTTAAGCATTCACCAACTTTATGAGATAATAATGGTTATGGAACCAGAGTCTGAGAACAATAGTTAACTTATAAGACGGAGTGGTGTCTTTTAGTGGGCTTTGTTGTTAATTTTAAGAATGTGGTTTTGGAGTCAGTTTTTGTGAAAAATGCAATGAACGCTAAAACCAAAAGGCAGTCTGTTATAAAAAAAAATCAATTCAAATCCCCCCCCCCCCCCCCCCACCCTCACCCACCCACCCACCCACATACACCCGCCCACCTTTCCACCCCAACAAACACAAAAAGTGAATCAACAAACTCATTTCAAAAACTTTCGCCAAATATTTACTCCAAACATTTAATCCAAAAATTGACTCTGAAACTCACTCCAAGACTCCGCTCCAGCTTTTACCCCATGCCACCGAAGATTACAGGTATGAAATCACAATGTTAGAGTGTCACATATTAATGATTTGCTGCAAACTCAACTCAAGTATGGATAATGCAGCAGTGTAATATTCATATAGAAAAAAAATTCCCACTTGAAAAATCACCAGAAAAGGTGGGCTCACAAGACATGTAAGAAAGTTCTTGTTTGTTACTAAACAGTTCAAGGGTATAGCTGTTTTCATTGATTCATTCTTTTCATTGCTCAAAAAGTGTAAGAAATCCACTTAATGTAACAACGGCAGTTAAAGGTAACAATTCCAATGATTGCAACGGCCGCTAAAGGTAACATTTCCACTAAAGGTAACAACAGCCGCTAAAGGTAACATTTCCACTAAAGTTAACAATTCCACTAAAGGTAACAACGGCCGCTAAAGGTAACAACGGCCGCTAAAGGTAACATTTCCACTAAAGGTAACAACGGCCGCTAAAGGTAACATTTCCACTAAAGTTAACAATTCCACTAAAGGTAACAACGGCCGCTAATGGTAACAACGGCCGCTAAAGGTGACATTTCCACTAAAGGTAACAACGGCCGCTAACGGTAAAATTTCCACTAAAGGTAACAACCGCCGCTTAAGTCAACAATTCCACTAAAGGTAACAACCGTCGCTAAAGGTAACTATTCCACTAAAGATAACGATTCCACTAAAGGTAACAGCGGCCGCTAAAGGTAACAATTTCGCTAAAGGTAACAATCGCCGCTTAAGGTAACAATTCCACTAAAGGTAACAATTTCACTAAAGGTAAAAACGGCCGCTAAATGTAACAATTCCACTAACGGTAACAACGGCCGCTAAAGGTAACCATTCCGCTAAAGGTAACAACGGCCGCTAAATTAACAATTCCAACGCTAAAGGTAACTACCGCCGCTAAAGGTAAACATTCCACTAAGTGTCATAACGACGTTAAAGGTAACAATTCCACTCAATGTTACAACGGCCGCTAAAAGTACCAATTCCACTAAAGGTTACAACGGCCGCTAAAGGTAACAATTCCACTAAAGGTAACAACGGCCATTAAAGGTAACAATTCCACTAATGGTAACAACCGCCGCTAAAGGTAAAAATTCCACTAAAGGTAACAACGGCCGCTAAATTTAACATTTCCAACGCTAAAGGTAATAACCGCTGCTAAAGGTAACAATTCCACTAAAGGTAACAACTGCCGCTAAAGGTAACACTTCCATTAAATGTAACAACGGCTGCTAAAGGTAACAGTTCCACTAAAGGTAACAACGGCCGCTAAAGGTAACAATTCCACTAAAGGTAACGACGGCCGCTAAAGTAACAATTCCACTAAAGGTAACAATTCCACTAAAGGTAACAACGGCCGCTTAAGGTAAAATTTCCACTACAGGTAACAACCGCCGCTTAAGGGAACCAATTCCACTAAAGGTAACAATTCCACTAAAGGTAAAAACGGCCGCTAAATGTAACAATTCCACTAACGGTAACAACGGCCGCTAAAGGTAACAATTCCGCTTAAGGTAACAACGGCCGCTAAATTAACAATTCCAACGCTAAAGGTAACTACCGCCGCTAAAGGTAAAAATCCCACTAAGTGTCATAACGGCCGTTAAAGGTAACAATTCCACTCAATGTTACAACGGCCGCTAAAGGTAACAATTCCACTAAAGGTTACAACGGCCGCTAAAGGTAAAAAATTCCACTAAAGGTAACAACGGCCACTAAAGGTAACAATTCCACTAATGGTAACAACCGCCGCTAAGGTAAAAATTCCACTAAAGGTAACAACGGCCGCTAAATGTAACATTTCCAACGCTAAAGGTAACAACCGCTGCTGAAGGTAACAATTCCACTAAAAGTAACAACTGCCGCTTAAGGTAACACTTCCATTAAATGTAACAACGGCCGCTAAAGGTAACAGTTCCACTATAGGTAACAACGGCCGCTAAAGGTAACTATTCCACTAAAGGTAACAACGGCCGCTAAAGTAACAATTCCACTAAAGGTAACAACCACCGCTAAAGGTAACAATTCCACTAAAGGTAACAACGGCCGCTAAAGGTAAAATTTTCACTACAGGTAACAACCGCCGCTTAAGGCAACATTTCCACTAAAGATAACAACCGTCGCTAAAGGTAACTATTCCACTAAAGGTAACGATTCCACTAAGGTAACAGCGGCCGCTAAAGGTAACAATTCCGCTAAAGGTAACAATCGCCGCTTAAGGTAACAATTCCACTAAAGGTAACAATTCCACTAAAGGTAACAATTGCCGCTAAAGGTAACACTTCCACTAAATGTAACAACGGCCGCTAAAGGTAACAGTTCCACTCAAGGTAAAAACGGCCGCTAAAGGTAACAATTTCACTAAAGGTAACAACGGCCGCTAAAGTAACAATTCCACTAAAGCTCACAACGGCCGCTAAAGGTATAATTCCACTAAAGGTAACAACGGCCGCTAAAGTAACAATTCCACTAAATGTAACAACGGCCGCTAAAGGTAACAATTCCACTAAAAGGTAACAACGGCCGCCTAAAGGTAACAATTCCACTAAAGGTAACAACGGCCGCTAAAGTAACAATTCCACTAAAGGTAACAACCTCAGCTTAAGGTAACAATTCCACTAAAGGTAACAACTGCCGCTAAAAGGTAACACTTCCACTAAAGGTAACAACGGCCGCTAAAGGTAACATTTCCACTAAAGGTAACAACGGCCGCTAAAGGTAACAATTCCACTAAAGGTAGCATTCACAGTTTACAGTTTCAATAAATTGAGCAAATCGATTTTTGCTAGTTATTGTGGCACCTGATTCAAAAATAATGTACGCCTACACTCAATGTTAACTGTAATGGAAAGGCGTCAGAGAAAGATCGAATATTGATTGTCATGGAAATCTCTTCTGTATTATATAAAACCAAAAAAACAAAACATATATCTCAGCAAAAATAGAAACGTCCCTCCTTTTAAGCTGTGATTTGCATAGGGTTGGCTTTGTTACACTTTGTACACCAATCTAGATACAATTTCATCATTTTATACTTATCACCCAATCATTCCGATCAATATTAATAACCAAAGTTTGTCTTTTGCTGCTAAAACATGTTTAATCCACTATATTTTTATTATAAAGGGAGGTAATCTGAAAATATTCGTTCTTGAAAGAAAGAAAATTCAAAGAAAATTGTGTTCATGACAGTGCTGGCCTTTAACAAAGGTAGTTGGCATATAAGATTAATAAAATATGGGTAAAGTTGGGGACGTTTCCATTTTTGCTCAGTATATGTCAGTAGTTATCAGCGTAACATAACCGAACGAAATGTAGACATAATATAAACGGCTTTAACCAGTTTCGTCAAACACTAAAACTGGAGTCAAATTAAAGAGTTACCAACTCATAAATAATTTACAGGGTATTTTAAGAACCCATTAGATTCTTTAAATAATGTACTCCTCAACCGTTAGGCATGAGTCAAAACTTGTGTGCTGACGGAAGCATAATAAAACAGGGGCAGATACACACTTTGAGTTTATGTGTGTGTGTATGTGTGTTTAGTTACAATGGATTCTGGACTGGATTTATGTGTGTATATGTACGGGGAGTGGGGGAAGCGTGGGGTGAGGGTGGGGTGCAAGGCTGACCAAAACATTAAAATTGGCAGGCAAACACATAAAACAAGCTTTAAATTCCTCATTCCCCACTCCGCCTCATTGTTACTTATTGATGTAAATTGTCAAGAAATTGTTTCGATTATGCACATATAACCGCATAGCCGTATACCCGGGGTGGTGTGGGGGAAAGCAGGCACACCTCAATAATCTGACAGGATTCTGCAGCCCCACTCCCACTCTCCCACAAGATATTTTGCCAATTTATGTTATGACCCAACAAAAGTGATTTTGTCCGGCAGGGCATAACACTAATCAATTGACAAAAAAACAAGACTTGCCTCCCCAGTATCTAAAACCTTCCTACGCCACTGTAATTAGTAATAATCGTACTTATGTAAAACATACTACCTATCAAATAATGATTTATGCACAAGGAACAATCGCTGTAATTAATGAGCTGCTGATCAGGTCAATATTTGCTTTTCAATCTTATGGAAGACAATATAGTTCAATATAGTTCGATATTAAAATATAAATATATCAGAAGGGTTTAATGTTCAAAATGATATAGGCCACTATGTGCTCAAGGCTACTTGACGGAATAAACACATTGCATAGAATTACTTTCAAAATGAATGTCTATAGCTAACAAAACTAGAAGGGTGTTCCACGGAACACTTGGTCACCTGCCATGTGTGTTTCAGAAAGGACAGTCTAAGTATAAAGTTTGAAGACAGTGTTGCAATCCTTTATGAATTATGGAGCAGATTTGTTAAAGTGTTAATTTATATGAAAATTGGAATATAGCTGTGCATTGGATAATTCATAACGAAAATTCATAAGGAAAAACTGTATAAAGTTTCATGACCATAGGTCAATAATTTGCCAAGTTATGAGCCAGGTTAGGTTGCAGATTAAAGTTTTATGAAAAGGTAAATAACTCTGCCAAAACAAAAGTCGGAGTTTTTGGACATTGCAACGAAATTTCTGTGGTTAAGATGAAGATATGTTTGCAGTTTTATGAAAATAGGTCGAAGACTTTTCAAGCTATGGACAGTTATGTGATTGGTTAGGTTGCAGGTTAAAGTTTTATTATAAAGGTCATAACTCTGCTGAAATGAAAGTCGGAGTAAATGGTCATGAGTAACATTATCCCTTGTGGTAAGATGAATATGTGTTTGAAGGTTCATGAACATAGGTCAACTACTTTTTAAGTCATGGCCAGATATGAGCTTGGCTAGGTTTAAGTTTTATGAAAGGGGGCATAACTCTGCCAAAATGAAAGTCTGAGTTATTTGACATGTGTGTGTGTGTGTGTGAAGTTTTATTAACATAGGTCACATACGTTTTCAATATATTACCAAGGTTAGGTTGCAGGTTAAAGTGTGACGGACGGACGAACGGACGACGGAAAACGTGATCCCTAAGTGTCTGCCATGCTACGCAGGCGATACAAGAAAGTGTAAAATTATATACATTTTGCCTGAAGTTTCTATATTTACAAATGGTCGCCATTTGCCATTTGCCATTTGCAGTCTAATGAAGTACAAACGGGGTTTTACAAGAAATAATCCGACTAACTTTCGCAGTTATACATGTAATTGGTTCCCCATCCCGCACACATCGCCGTCATAGCAAACATTGCGGGAAAATTTGGCAAACAGGAATGTCGATGGCGGATCGAGGATTTTAGTATAGTGCGGACGGCATCGGGGTCGGGCGGCATGCCTCCCGAGATGTTTTGTCTCCTTTTTGTCTCCTATATGACATTTAGCAAGATCTGGTGATTTTATAATACTTTAGTCGTTAAATCGAATGATGAACACCGGGGTTTCGAGACCTTTTCATGTTAAATTCGGCAAGCCTCTCTAGGTAACATTTCATCCGGGTATCAATGATTTCGCGTGTTGCTACGCGTAGACAAACTGGTAATAGCTGCTTTTAAACGCCGTAGGCATGTACCTGCTTATTGTGGGTGGGTGAGAGCAGTGGGGGTAGTGGATGGAAAAATTAATATGCTTTCCTTTATGACGTTGAAGTTTGTTTTGTTTGTTTGTTTGTTGTTTGTTTGTTTGTTTGTTTGTTTGTTTGTGTGTTTGTTTGTTTGTTTGTTTGTTTGTTTGTTTGTTGTTAGCTCTACTGATCAGAGATCAGCAGAGCTTATGCCGTGGTGCGGCGTCCGTCGTCCGTCCGTCTGTCCGTCTGGCCGTCTGTCCGTCTGTCTGTCCGTAAACTTTTATTTGTAGCGACTTCACAGCTGAAACTACTGGATGGATATTCATGAAACTTTACAGAAATGTTGCCCATAAAGTCTAGTTGATCCTAGCAAAAATTCATGTTGATGTGAAATCCAAGATGGCCGCCAAAGCTAAAAATAGAGTTTTAAAATACAAGTTTGTAGCGACTTCTTCTTGAAAACTATAAGTGATATTGATATGGGACTTTTTCTAAAATGATCAGCATGACATGATGTTGATCCTAGTCAAAAATCGTTTTGATTCAACGTTAAACATGGCTGCCAGCGGCCATCTTTGTTTACATAGAGTTATATAGTAAAAACTTGTAGCGACTACTTCTCTGAAACTACTTGGCGGATTGTCATGAAACTTTACAGGAATGTTGCTCTTGATGTCTAATTGATCCTAGAAAAATTTCAGGTCGGCCGGAAATTCAAGATGGCCGTCGCAGCTAAAAATAGATTTTTAAAAAATAAGTTTGTAGCGACTACTTCTTGAAAACTATAAGTGATATTGATATGGGACTTTTTCTAAAATGATCAGCATTACATGATGTTGATCCTTGTCAAAAATCGTTTTGATTCAACGTTAAACATGGCTGCCAGCGGCCATCTTTGTTTACATAGAGTTATATAGTAAAAACTTGTAGCGACTACTTCTCTGAAACTACTTGGCGGATTGTCATGAAACTTTACAGGAATGTTGCTCTTGATGTCTAATTGATCCTAGAAAAATTTCAGGTCGGCCGGAAATTCAAGATGGCCGTCGCAGCTAAAAATAGATTTTTAAAAAATAAGTTTGTAGCGACTACTTCTTGAAAACTATAAGTGATATTGATATGGGACTTTTTCTAAAATGATCAGCATTACATGATGTTGATCCTTGTCAAAAATCGTTTTGATTCAACGTTAAACATGGCTGCCAGCGGCCATCTTTTTTTACATAGAGTTATATACTAAAAACTTGTAGCGACTACTCCTCTGAAACTACTTGGCGGATTGTCATGAAACTTCACAGGAATGTTGCTCTTGATGTCTAATTGATCCTAGAAAAATTTCAGGTCGGCCGGAAATTCAAGATGGCCGTCGCAGCTAAAAATAGATTTTTAAAAAATAAGTTTGTAGCGACTTCTTCTTGAAAACTATAAGTGATATTGATATGGGACTTTTTCTAAAATGATCAGCATGACGTGATGTTGATCCTAGTCAAAAATCGTTTTGATTCAACGTTAAACATGGCTGCCAGCGGCCATCTTTGTTTACATAGTGTTATATACTAAAAACTTGTAGCGACTACTCCTCTGAAACTACTTGGCGGATTGTCATGAAACTTTACAGGAATGTTGCTCTTGATGTCTAATTGATCCTAGCAAAATTTCAGGTCGGCCCGAAATTCAAGATGGCCGTCACAGCTAAAAATAGATTTTTAAAAAATAAGTTTGTAGCGACTACTTCTTGAAAACTATAAGTGATATTGATATGGGACTTTTTCTAAAATGATCAGCATGACATGATGTAGATCCTTGTGGAAAATTATTTTGATTCGACGTTAAACATGGCTGCCAGTGGCCATCTTTGGTTACATAGAGTTATATAGTAAAAACTTGTAGCGATTACTCCTCTGAAACTACTTGACGGATGTTCATGAAACTTTACAGGAATGTTGCTCTTGATGTCTAGTTGATCCTAGAAAAATTTCAGGTCGGCCGGAAATTCAAGATGGCCGCCACAGCTAAAAATAGATTTAAAATAAATAAGTTTGTAGCGACTACTTCTTCAAAACAATAAGAGATATTGATATGGGACTTTTTCTAAAATGATCAGTATGACATGATGTTGGTCCTTGTCGAAAATCGTTTTGATTTGACCTTAAACATGGCTGCTTTGTTTACATAGAGTTATATAATGAAAACTTGTAGAGACTACTTCTTTGAAACTACCTGACGGATTTTCATGAAACTTCACAGGAATGTTGCTCTTAATGTCTTATTGATCTTAGCAAAATTTCAGGTCGGCCGGAAATTCAAGATGGCCGCCACGGTTAAAAATAGATTTTCAAAAAACAAGTCTGTAGCGACTACTTCCTGAAATCAAAATCAATCAGTAGGGCTTCAAGGTCATTGACCTCTTGTTTTTAAATATACTTCTTGAAAATGCATATATATATGTCTTTAAATGAACGTTTAAACGAACGTCAAAACCCATATTTTTCATCCTATTTGTTTTTATTTCCGGGGAAGCATATACCCTAATGCGTATTCAATACATACTGAAAAGGGGATCCTTTGAAAGCAACAAACATGAACAAGAGATAAAAGTAGCAGACTCTGTTTTATTGAGTCTGTTCATGAGAGGTAATGTGAAAGTGCAACTTATTTCACGTTTCCTAGCAACGGCTTAATCGATATTCTAATTTAACGCCACATAGACTGGGCTTGATGATCTAAAACGACCAGTAAATAATAACACTACTGATTTGTAACAACCTTTTTGCGGCCGCCACACAGCACTAAACAAACGCTAGTGTGAATGTCAATAAATACTGAAAAGGGGATCCCTTGGAAGCAACAAACACCAAACATAGATAAAAGTAGCAGACTCGGTTTTATTGAGTATGTTCATGAGAGGCAATGTAAAAGTGAACCACTGTAGGAACCCCATTTGTTACAACGTCGCTATCTGTTGTAGCCGTCCATAAAAGTTACAAGCCGTCCGTAAAAGTTACACTAAACGCTATCTCACCGTAAATGTTACAAAATGTAGTTGTGATAAAAGTTACAACGTCTACGCTATCTGTTACAATATTTTTATTTGTAACAAAAGTTACAACACCTTGTCGCAAATGTTACACTGGCATTGGCAAAGTTACAACACCTTGTCGTAAATGTTACACTAGCATTGGCATCATTTCCAAAGCAACAAAATCCCATAACTCCACTTTTACTTTACCTAGAGTTATGATTCATGCACTCTGCACATCCATTCTCTACCCTTAATCAATGTTTCAAGTTTTATTTGATTCTGTCGAATGTTTTTTTAGTTAGTTATGGTTCAAACAAAATTTTCCTAAAATAGTATACTCGGTAAAAAAGGTTTTGGACCAGGGTATATAAAGTCATATAAAATAAAAATAATGGACAGAATTTAACTATCTTTTTTTAGTAACCAGGATCTACCATACCCGGTTAATTTGGTAACCGAAACATTAAATTCCAAACAAGATTTGATTTAAAAAAAATATCGCGAACACACAAAGGGTCTGTAAAAAATGTTGCAAAGTCCATAAAAAGTAACAGTTAAGGACACATTCGGGTAACCAATAAAAAGATTATTATTTTTTCGCAAACTTTCATTGTAAACGATAATTATTGTTGATTGTTGATCTATTGTGAATTATCAACTGAGATAATAAGGGTTATGGTCGAATGTCATGGTTCAGCGATCATTGTACATGGTCATGCCATGGTCCAAAACCCTTTTTACAGAGTTTATATACTATATAGTAAATAAAGCCACAAAGTCCCATAAATCCACTTTTAATTTACCTAGAGTTATGGTTTCTGCACTCTGTAAATCCACTCACTGCCCTGTATCAGTTTTTGATAAATTGAATCCCATAAATAGTTTTTGAGTTATTTTCCAGACAAAAGATTCATAATATACTATATATTGATTAAGTAATTATTAAATCAAGGGCCATAACTCTGGTGTTACTACGGCGATTCCAACCATACTTCAGCAAAAGCGAGTCCACATAGGGACACACATTTGTACAAAATATTACGTGTATGTGACTTATGGTTACCAATATATGGCTCCGGACGGACGCACGAACGGACGGGGGATAATACTCTTGTAATAGAATACCTAGAAATTAAAGATATTGTCAATGCTGTCACAGTATTGATTTGGAAGATGAATACCATTTTATTTTGATTTGTCCTTGTTACACAAGAATCCGGACAATTTATATTAAAAATAGTATTATGATAGACCTAGTATGTTTAAATTCTTAGAATTACTGCAGACACAGGATAAGAATATTGTTATAAAGTTAGCAAAATATATTAGTACAGCTTTAGCTGTAAGGAATACAATCTTGATTAATTAAACACTTTTCTGCTCTTTTGTAGTTTCATTCTCATTTATCAGTTACTCAACATTAATATTGCTCATAGCAAATGTACTTTTGTCTAAAAACACTTGCCTTATTATGCATGACAATTTATGCATGTATATATAACGATGTACGTATGTACAAGTTAAATAAAATATATGTTCTGTTCTGTTCTGTTCTGATAATAACATACAAACGTTTTCGTCAATCAATGTTCCTCAAGCAGTCAAGAAGGCTATTGGGTTCATTGTTTTTCCTGTCTGTATTTGCGTATTTTGTTATGCAATTTAATAACTACGCTGTTTGTTTTAAATAGAGTATATAGAACCTATGACACGCCGTCAATATCCGGAGGGTAGTTTCGCAATTGCCATTGGAACACGTTTCCCCCACAGGGTTTTTGCGTGTGCGGCGTTGCTATCTGAAGAAATATTTGGTTCATATATACGTATCGGAATTTTTTACGATAGCAGTAAAAAATATTTATCCGCATGTTTTTCAGGAATGTTTATCTATTAATTTGTGAACCACAGTAGGTACTATGCAGGGTACGAGCATCTGTACAAACAATACCAGGAATTCAAAATCATGAATCGCTCATGATGGTTTAGAAGTCTAGGACATATGTGTATGCCATAGATTTCATATAATATATACATATACTTACATATTAAAAGGAACTATTAAAAGCGTACGCCTAATCCGCCTCTTCCTTGAAACCGCCTATGGAAAATTTTAGGAGGAGGGGCATCAGATCTACCGGTGTTCACCATTCGATTTAACGACTAAAATATTCTGAAAATGCACCAGATTTCGCTTAGTGCCATATAGGAGACAAAACATCTCGGGAGGCATGCCGCCCGACCCCGTTGCTCAAAATGTCAATTTCCCCCTAAACTAAAATCCTCGATCTGCCATCGAGGTTTTAATAGCGTAACTGAGTCTCCATGCCCCTTCCATAGTAAAGTTAGAATGTTGACAACCTGTTAAAAACTCCAACCTGATTAGAACTCTGGGAAACTTACTTTATCATGCAAATAAACATGTCTGCTATTAAACATCAACAAGGAAAAAGCGGGTTTAATACCTTCTAAGAAACATTTCAGTTGTATACTACACCGGGTCAAAGGTCCAAACAACAGAAACCCATGTGAAGGAGGCCATTGTGTCCGCGGATATAATGGCATATACGTAGTGTGTCCGCAGTGCTGGTCGTCTCAAAGTTATAACAGACACCTCTGCAGGGTACGTCTGTTTCTAACGCAACTGACACAAATCATGCAATCCGATTAATTGACATTCAAAAATGTGCGACTATTAAATCGTGTATAACGCGTCGCAAATCCAGTCAGGTGACATTCGAACCCAGTTCGGCTTTCAACATTCGAATCCAGTTCGGGGTTCAACACGCAGTGTATGAGACATTATAATAATAACCATTTATATTCAAGTCTCTACTTATTTCAGACATCACATTGGCAAACAAGAGACAGACAGACAGACAGACAGACAGACAGCGATAGTGAGAAAGACACAGACAGCGATAGTGAGAGAGACAAAGAGACAGACAGACAGACAGAGAAAAATAGAGACAGCGAGCCAGACACAGAGAGACAGAGACAGAGAAGAAAAAGTCAGAGACAGACAGAGACAGAGAGACAGACAGAGACAGAGAGAGACAGTCAGAGAGACAAAGACAGAGAGACAGACACAGAGAGGCAGACAGATACAGATAGAGACACGGTGTCACAGAGACATTGACAGAGACAAAGAGAGACATAGACAGAGACACATATAGACAGAGACAGAGAGACACAGAGACACATAAAGAGAGAGAGACAGACAGACACAAAAAGACATAGAGTGACAGACACATAGAGACATAGAGAGAAAGAGAGACATAGAGAGACATATGCACAGAGACACAGAGACAAACAGACACAGGGAGACAGAGACAGAGAGACAGAGAGCGACAGAGAGAGAAAGAGACACAGAGACAGAGAGATACAGAGACAGCGAGACATAGAGAGACAGAAACAGAGAGACAAAGTGAGACATAGCAAGACAGACAGACAGACAGACAGAAAGAGCAAGATACAGAGAGACAGAGAGACCAAGACACAGACACAGAGAGACAGAGATAGAGAGACAGAGACAGAGACAGATACACATAGACACAGAGACACAGAGACACAGTGGCAGAGAGAGACAGAGAGAGAAACAGACGCAGAGAGACATAGACAGAGATACTATACTACGGTAGTACCATATACAATATTTTGATGAATCGTAAAAAGCCATGACTATACGGAAAATTCGCGTCATAGGAGACAAAGAAAGAATAAATATAAAAGAAACGATATAAAGAAAGCACGCATAAATATATTTCTTCGAACAAAAGGCTAAACGGACATAACGCTTCGGATAGAATTCGTCATGCACGCAAGTAGTATAAAAAGTGGTGTTCCTGCAATCAGATTGGTTGACATTCAAAAATGTGCGACTATTAAATCGTGCATAACCCGTCGCAAATCCAGTCAGGTGACGCTAAACCGTCAAAAACGTGATGTCATCTAGTTTGTGAGGAAACGAAAAGGTCAAAACACTGAAATGCGTTTGAAACGGGTTAACCAGTATCGACACGGGTTAACCAGTATCGAAAAGTTGACTTTTCTGACAGTAGATTATATCAGTCGTTTAATGGTCTCACATTTTGTTTAATGGCATATTAGCGTTAACTGCAAAATTCAAAATTTCAATACAGTTAACCCTATAGTCAACGTCTAAGCCCTGAAGGTACATGAATTACGTATGGATTGCGATAGTGTGTTCGCGCATTATTTGAATACATGGTATGTGTGCCCTTTCCTCTCTCCATTTCGCTCCATATAGAGTGACAGAGAAACAAATACTCTGCTAGATCCCGGTCTG
>JAWPHD010014402.1:0-61596 GCA_037043455.1 Cyrtodaria siliqua
CAATTTCTGGCTAAAAAATTGAGAAAAAAAGGTGTTCTGGCTAACTCTGCAGAGCTTTGCTCCATCCATTTACTAAGACTGGCGGTCTATATTGTACCTACCTGTAAATTGCTGAGTTGTCCAATCTCATCTGGCAATGTTCTGAGCTCATTGTTATGTAAGTCCAACACCTGAAACATAGTTTTATTTAGAAACAATTGAATGTTGTTAAACAGCTCATCAACACAGTATAGATTATTTAGAGCTGCCCCAGACAAAGGGTAAGGATACATAGGAATCTGGGAACTTGCCCTACTCTTACTATATTCCTATGGTTCTTTACCATAGACTGATTCGACTCCAACACACAGATCTCCTGGTTTACGTCCAAATACACGGAAGCGGCTATGGTAAGTGTCTTGGCCAAGGAAACACCTACAAAACTCATTAGCATTGGTGAGACGTGCATCCAGGTCCTCCGGGTATCAAGTCCAGACCCCTTGTTTAGCTAACAAAGAAACAACTGTAGATCAGATTGATAACAAATCATTTTTAACAAGAAATGTGGAAATTCAACGAAAACCAGGCTTTCTATTATTGTTAGTAAGGCAAATATAAGCTACATACACAGCAAGTTTAATTTGCAATATCTCATCCTAACTTAAGTAATTGAGCAGAAATTGTTTTTCTATGTCATTAACAGTGACCTTTACCTTGACCTCAGTGACTCCAAATGCATTTCCAAACTTCCTTTCCATGATCTTTCCATGTAAGGTACCTACACAGCAAGTTTCGTTCCAATATCTCATTCCAAACTAAAGTTATAGAGATGAAACTGTTTTTCTATTTTTAATTACAATGACCTTGACCCCAGTGACCCCAATGCAATCCTGAACTATTTTTTATATAAGCTACCTACACAGCAAGTTTCATTCTAATATCGCATTCCTTACTTAAAGTATTGAGCGGAAACCTTGTTTCCCCCTATTTTTAGTAACAGTGACCTTGACCCCAGTGACCCCAAATGCAATCCAAGCTTCCTTTCCATATAAGGTGAACCGACGACCTCTCAAATGCCAAGTAGACAGACACTCTACCACTAAGACACTGCTGCGGTTAGGAAGGAATGAAGCTCAGCTGAGGGTTGGATCAATTTATCTCACAAACTCTGGGTTTGTTATTCTATCCAACTGTAACACTATTAGTCAATCCATACGAACAAGAGAAGATGATTTTGATTTTTTTCCCCTTTATAAGTCTATGTAAAACTGTGACCCCAGGGGCAGGGCCAAATTTCACCCCAGGGACACCATTTGAACTCATTAATTTCAGAGAAGACGAATCCCCCCCCCCCCCCCCCCCCCCTCCCAACCCACCCCCCTCGGGGCCACTTTCCGTCACTTATGTAAACATAAAGTAATTTTTCAGACAAATCTATGTATCCTGACAATTTTTGCTCTATTTTCTATTACCGGTAGGTTACCTCTTCCTGAAAATTTGATACCAAAGAATTTTGTTTAATATAAATTATCGAAGTGGCATGTGACCTTTTTATAAATAGACTAAAACTGGGAAATCATTTTGTTTACAAGCCCAGTTTCCGTCATGTATTTTATCGAGTGATAGATTCAACTAGGTCAAGATACAGTAAACTTTTGTGAATTAGAAACTAGTTTGCAAGTCTATTCAACAATTTCATTGTAATAATGGTATGTTTGCATTGTTCCATCAGTCACATCGATCGTTATAACAATGCGCCTGGTAACGTCAATGTAAAATGTTCAACGACGACAATTTACAGTAACTCTGTGTAAATCAAACAGATACAGGTTGTACGAGTTGCTTCTCTTGGTTAAACTATATATTAACTGCGTTCACTGAAGAGTGATAAAAATATGACGTCATTACAGTATTATTTTTTTAATAATTTATTAAGCGGCAGTATTCGCACGCATCCCCAACGCCATATAAGGAAGTAAATACATTTTTCGGAGAAATCCCTTTCGTTTTTGTACCGCTTATTTACTTTTTGGTTGTTTTTCCTGTTTCCAATCTTCAGTTATAAACGTCTGACAATAAGTGACATCGCGCAAATAATTTGCAGTGTAAAAACGTTTTTTAAATGAGAATGACGGAAACTGGGCTTGGCCGGAAACTGGCCTCTAGCAAGTATATGTCTATGAAAAACATGCAAAATCTCAATAAACAAAGTTTAAACCCCCGGGGCACGGCCATTTTTGACCCCTGGGACTTCATTTGAACAAATTTGCTAGTCTAGGCGTTTGCGATCATTTTAAAAGAAAAACTGTCGAAATCTGTCCAGCGGTTCTTGGGAAGATTTGTTAAGGTTTCGACCATATATGGTATGGCGGCCATCTTGGATGTCGCGCTGACCTAATTTTAACAAATCTAAAATGCATTCATCTGAAGATCATCCATGTGAAGTTTCATCAAAATTGGCAAAGCGATTTCTGAGGAGAAGTTGTTTGGAGCCAAAGTTAACGACGGACGGCAACGGATGATGGACAAAGAGTGATCCCAATTAGGCTCAGCTGATCTAAAAACCTGTTGAGTTTCCATATGGACTTCTTATTCACATTATGGTTTGTCAGAATATAACATGGGTACTAGGTGCTAAAAGGTGCTAGGCAGAGAAGATTCTAATTTTAAGGCCGTAAGGGACACACATCAATCATGAAGTAATAATGTAATGGCGTTTGACGTCCCTTTAAAGCAGTCATTATTATTGAAAGTTCTGAAAAACTTGAACAAGGGTGAAAGAGTTATCAAAACACCGGTAGGATGATAAACAAAGAAGAAAATATCATTTGAAGGTTCTGTTGAAACGAATATGGAAGCAGCCATTTTGAGAGCTATGACATCATAGTCCTTAAAGAACATATCTGGAATAATTATGGTATATATAAGGGATTTAATTGATTTTTGGGGAAAATCACAGCAAAGGTATGACAAATAAAATACTAAAGTGTTATAATGCGTAAGGATTTTGCATTCATTTGCATTGATTTTCTTTGCTTTAAGGCACACTGTCCGTAAGTAAGCAGATATTGAGCATAACCAAATAACTATTTGAAATGCATACATGAAAACTTGAGCATAGACCCCAAAGAAGTCTGTTGTAATACATTCGTGAATTTTTTAAAAAAAAGTTTTATTATTTGTAAATAATGTGGGACCAACATTATTTACCTTTTCTGCTGATCACGTGACTTCCATTATCACATTAGGTTTTCTAGTATATATTGCGTAATATGTATGGCCCGCTTAGCTCAGTCAGATGTGACGACGGCTGACGCACGCTCACTGTTATTACCCGAGGGTGTAATTTTAGTTTGAGCTGTGAATTCAAACGCACAAAGCGGCACTTTTTTTGTACCGCGATTGAATTCCATAACAATCTTGCATTTAATTAGTAAATATTCAATAATGTTTAGTGTGTAATGTTTGTGAACGTAATTAGTGTGTGTTTTATAAGCTAAAAGTTACGGACATTGTCCCTTTAAATGATACTTACCAAAATGCCATAATATATGGTAATTTAGAACTATGACGCTATATTTTTCAAAATGGCGGCTCCCATATCCGTTTTATAGCAATCTTTAAATGGTCCTACCTTCTTTGTTAGCCGATTTTGATCATTCTTACACCATTTTCCTTGTGCTGTGTGACTACATTCCCTTTAACACATCATATTAGATTGTACTGAGATAGCAACCTCAGAGGGAGATGAGAATAATGAAGGCTAAAGCTTCCCATCAAGACATGCCAGGGAGAAAACCCATGCGGATCAGAGGTCTGCAGCTCTAAAACACGATACCTTATCCACTGAGCTAATGAAGTAATTTATTTATTTTTTCTACATTGAATTACCACATTTTACCTAATAGTAGCACCCGGGTCAACTTCATCTGAAGCAAAGCACAGCTACAGTGTTGCTCAGATTTGGTTTTATTTTTTATTTTTTTATTTTTAAGATCCATCAAATTTGTGACATAACTAAAAGAAACACTTGTGTCACCTGCCATGTGCTAACTTCAGCAAGTACAATCTAACTATAAAGTTTGAAGACAGGGGGTGAAATCCTTCATGCATTATGGAGCCGATTTCTTTTCATTGTTAAAGTTTATGAAAAGGGGCATAACTCAGCATTGGATATGAAGGAACTGTATTAAGTTTCATAACCATAGGTCAATAATTTGCCAAGTTAGGAGCTAGGTTAGGCTGCAGGTTAAAGTTTTCCGGCCATATTTTGTTTCATGAACATGTTTATTTAAATCGAAATCAATACACAACAATAGATATTTACAATTCACACATTGCAATATCTGTGAAAAGCGAGAATACGATTTTATTTGATGACGTAGAAAACTTTAAACAGGTAAATTAATCCACAATTAAATAGGGTGGCCATCCACCTTTAAAGTTTTATGAAAAGTTATTGAACATGTCACTGGCACTGAACATGTCACTGGCACTGAAAAATTGATAAAGAAGAGCAGGGGCACAAATAAGCACTCGCCCAGTTGCCATTGGCGAGTAAAAAATGGTCGGGGCGACCAAAATTTGTCTTTCACGCGCCCATGTGGCGACCAAAAAACGGAAAAAGTGTAATTATTCAACACTATGATTTAAGTTCGAGGATTTTACCCCGCAGATTTTGCTTTGGTTCCGTGAACTACGTACTTTTGGCCGAAATAGACAAACCCTTAACAAAATAATAACGAAACAAACGTTTGTTTTTATTTTTCCACTGCGGAAACAAGACAATGTTCGAGATGTTGCGATGTACGGTTTCCCACAAAACTGCATGTTACGGGGTACTCTACGCTTCGAATGTCAATGTAAAATTAGATGTGCAAGAGTACAAGTAACATTTGCTGGTATAAAATCAACATTAAAACAGACATGGTAGTGTTTATTTTACACACGATCATAAATTCGTGTTATAATTTGAAGGGGAAATAATTAGGTTTCACTTCCGGTTTTTGGATATTCTAAAACGCAGCGCTTTTGATTAATAAAATGCGGTGCTTTTAGAAATCATCAATAATAATTATATGGCAGAGAATCATGTTGATAGAAAAGGTCTCATACATCAATTTTAAAACTGTATGTCAACATAAAATATTTATAACAAAATAAAACATTAATTTAATAATATCTAATATTTTTTAATCTTTATTACAATAATTTACATATTCTAGTTGTGATCATTTATAACAAAACACATTAACAATACTATTTCTAATTAAATAGATAACTTGGACTTGTAACGATCAGTAATGTTGTTTATAATATTCAATAAACACGGAGTAATGGCATGAAATTGTTCATAAATTATGCACCCGAGTGGTAAAATAAAATAATATTTTTTGGGCCCCTAACTTTTGGGCTGGGACCCTAAAAATTCTAAGTCAGGGGCCCAGCTGGCTCCTAGCTAAATAGAGTTAATCTGTGCCCCTGAAGAGCTGTATAAAGTTTTATGACCATAGGTCAACACTTTGCCAAGTTATGAGTCGGGTTAGGTCGCAGGTTAACATTTTATGAAAAGGGGCATAACAGTGCCAAAATAAAAGTTGGGCGTTATTGGACATGTTTAAAGACATTCCTTGAGGTAAGATGAAGATGTGTGTAAAGTTTTTTGAACATAGGTCAAATACTTTTCAAGTTATGGCCAAGGTTAGGTTGCAGGTTAAAGTGTGATGGACGATGTGGACGAACGAGACAACAGACAATTGAATTGAATTGGGTTTTAAGGCGTACCAACACATGAAAAGGTTTTATGGCGCCTTACAGGCATGAACATGCCAGGCTCATCTTCCATGTACATCGAGACAACAGACAAACTGTGATCCCTAAGTGTCTGCCATGCTATGCAGGTGACACAAAAATCATGACCTTGAGTTTTTGCCAAATACACCGAACTATCGAGTAACATTCACAACTGACAAGAGAATGGGATATATGGAATACATATATATATATATATTTATATTTAAAGAATATTTCCTCATAATTTCATCAGTATTTTACTGTCTTCACAAAAAACTGTCAATCTACTTTTAAAAGAAACTGTCATTACATACCCTGATGGATATCAAATCTGGCATATCTGGTATTCCACCATTAAGGGACAGGGAAGTGGGGAAGCGGGGGACTGGGGTGGGGAGGGAAGCTGGGGAGGGGGGTAACAGATACTGTTATAGCTTACCCTAATGGATATCAAATCTGGCATGCCACCAATCTGGAGCAATCCCAACCAATTGTCATGCAACAATAAAACCTGCAATGAAAAATACCCAACTGATTTTGTATAGGTGACTTACGGGTCCACTGAGTCGGGTATGACGTGTTTGTTCATCTTTGCTATGTATATAATTATGTTTTCATGTGTTACTATTAAAAATATATGCTTGCAAAACTCACAAATGAAATACTTTGTATTACAAACTAGCCAGTTATACAATTCAATTAAAAAGATTTGCAACACATCTTAAGATAAAGAAGTAATGTAAAATGTTACTATATTTTACTGGAATTGTAGCATGGTCGTTGATATTTCCTTCGTCTCTGCACAGTTGTAAATCATTTAATTGAAAAAATAAAACCTGACAGAATTACTGGTGTTTTCTAACTACCTGTAATCTTAAGTTAGAGTATGGCAGACAGATGAAATGGACATGCTACAAAATGAAAAAGAGTATGGTCTCATCTCGTTGGTTGAGTTAACCTATGCCTATCTCGATGTTTCAATCGACCGACTCGCTGAGACCATACTTTTGTTTATACTGTAGTCGAAGCCGGTGTACACCAATAGGTTTCTTAGGCCCGTTTAGAATAGGTTGTTTTCCCAGTCTAGTTATGACTTCCAGTTCCTTATTAGTTTTTCAATCTGAATTTATTAGGATGATTTGTCCAGTGTTTATTTAGCCTACTTTTAAAGGAATTAATGGTGGTGACTCAATCACTGTGTCTGAGAGTTTGTTCCAAGATTCTACGACTCTGTAAGCAAATGAATTTTTCCTAATATCAATTCTTGCTCTTTTTTTAAATAGTTTCTTAGAGTTTCCCCTTGTACCAAGATCAGGGGCCTGAGTGAATAGTTTATTTTTGTCAATTGTATCTATATCATTTAAGATTCTATTACATGTCGCTACTAAAATCATTCAATGCATCAATAATAAATACAAACTAAATTGAAAGTAACAAACCTCTTTCTGTAAAATTCTGCACAACGGAAATACTCCAGAGGGTACCTGAAATCATTCAAAATCTGCACGATGAAAACTGAAATATATTCATCTGATAAGGATAATGCACAGCATACAAATACCACTGTTCCAGTTGGACTTTATGACAAAATATTGAACATTGTTAGCACATACAAACCACGAATCATACAAAACTAGAATTATGGAGAAGATTTTTTTTTAACTGGTCAAGTTTATGAAGAGGGTAATAACTTGGATAATTGATAAGGAGGAACTCAGGTTTACCTATTTAAGAGGGCCGAAATTCGGTCTCTTCCCAATAGCCTTAAAACTCTATATTTTCCCAATTCTGGGTAAACAAATTCCCAATTTAAAAAACAACAACAAAACAAGAGGCCCAAGAGGGCCTGTGGATGCTCTACTAGCTAATATGGCTCTTATAACATCAATGAAGCTAGTGACTATCTTCTTAAAGAGGCAACATATAGGATTATTAACTAAATCAAGAGCCATAACTCCGCCATTACTTGTCCGATCTGGCTGGTTTTCGAACTTGGTCAGTAGAGATAATAAAAATAAAAAATAAAAAATTAAAAATAAATAAATAAAAAAAATATATAAAAATAATGAAAGAAAAAAAAAAGCCAAAAAATCTGGTAAAGTTTGGTAAAGATCAGATGAAAAATGAAGGCCTATCGCAATATAGCACATTTAATGAAATCAAGGGCCATAACTCCGCTGTTACTGGTCCTATCTGGCTGGTTTTCGAACTTGTCCGAGCTTTCATTGACATTAACAATCTGTTAAAGTTTGGTAAAGATCAGATGAAAAATGAAGGCCCTATCGTCTTAACGAGGCAATATAGCATTTTTAACTAAATCAAGGGTCATAACTCCGCTGTTACTGGTCCGATTTGGCTGGTTTTCGAACTTGTCAGAGCTTTCATTGACATTAACATTCTGGTAAAGTTTGGTAAAGATCAGATGAAAAATGAAGGCCGTAACATCTTAACGAGACAAAAGTTAACGACGGACGGACGGTAGACGGATGGGATGACTGACAACTCGGTAAAAAGAGCTAAAAAGTGTGTTTTTTGTTGTTGTTTTTAGTTGTTGTTTTTTAAATTAGGAAATTTTCTTCTTTTTTTAAGAAGGTGGCAGACTTTCCATTGCTTGTATGTTAAAATCATTGCCAAATTTCATACTTTATTAATATTATACCTAAATCTAAAGCATGCATTTTAATAAAAGTTTTCTCTTAAAACAACCTTCCCCATAATAATGAAAATCGCACAATTCCACCCCCCCCCCCCCCCCCCCCCCCCCCCCCCCCCCCCCCCCCCCCCCCCCCCCCCCACTCCAATTTTTACCTCTCGCGCTTTTTTTTCCCCAGAATCAGCAGACGTAGGCCTTTTCCCAATTTTCTCAAAAAAAGCCCTGGAACTGTATTAGGTTTCATGATCATAGATCAATATTTTGCCCAGTTATGAGCTAGGTTAGGGTGCAGGTTAAAATTTTATGAAAAGGGTGATAACTATGCCAAAATGAAAGTCAGAGTTATTGGACATGTCAAGAATAAAGAAGAACAGTATAAAGTTAATGACTATAGGTCAATATTTTGCAAAGTTATGAGCCAGGTTAGGTTGCAGGTTACAGAAGCTATCCTGCCAAATAATGGTAAAAATTACACTACAAAACTGTTTATCCAAACTCTATCCATGTTTTCAGGTCATATAATAATGTATATGCGCCGATTAAAAGTAAAGTTTAATTGATGATTTCTTAAAATACCCGTGGTTGAAATGCTGAATGTTGTTTAACGGCTCATCAACACAGTATAGGTTATTTAGAGCCGCCCCAGAGAGAGGGGAAGGATACATAGGAATCCGGGAACCTGCCCTACTCTTATTATCGAATAGATTCCTATTGTTCTTTAACGTGCTCGGAGGATAGACCGATACACGGGACCGCCCGGTTTACGTCCCCATCCAACGGACGGGGCTAAGGTAAAGTGTCTTGCCCAAGAACACACCGACGGAACTCAGTGGCACCACGGAGGAAAATGAATTATGAGTTTGAATTATGAGTTGGTAACTCTTAATTCAACGCTCCTGTAGTGTAGCCTGGCTGATTAGAGCCATTTATATTGTGCCTATATAGTTGGGATTCTCGAAATATGTAAGTTACATATATACCTCATCGTCAGTAGCTTTAGAAATGCTGTACATATTTTGTAAAATGTTAATGCTGTTTTTACAAAAAGAGGAATAATTCTACCAAAATGGAATTGGACAAGTGTAATGACATTTCTTGGGTTAAGATGAAGGTGTTTGTGTAGTTTCATGAACATAGGTCAAATACTTTTTAAGGTAATCCCTAGGTTATGTTGCAGGTTAAAGCGTGATGGAAGAACGATGGACGAAAAAATGACGATGGACAACAGATGACGACGGACGACAGATGGTGACGCTGGACAAAGTATATGCATAGCAGGCGACACAATGGAACAGAACCATGCTTTATTGCAGTATTTTCTCACAAGCAGTAACATTGCAGTCAAGTCATCGAAAACAATAACTCTATGACAAAAAGGTCACTCAAAACGATTCATAATTAACTGCACATGTAAACAAAATATGTTTACTCGAAATATGATAGCATCTATAGATGTTGAGCCCTCTTATGAAGAAGTACAGACTTTTGATCTGACCAACACCAATGTCAATCCTAAGAGATATTCGTTCCTTACATACTTAATATTTCATTTAATTAATGTCATTAACAGTGGGGGATGCATGCCGTTGTGGAGACAGGTGTGACCTATATTTGTCGAAAGTTACTAAGATCACAGTGACCCGAAAGTGTGCACGTGATGTTAGATGCATATAAGGAACAGTGTGATAAAGTTTGGTGAAAATCCTGCAAAAAAGAAGCAATATGTGCATGTTGTAGCGGAGACCCGATGTGACCTATATTTTGCCAAAAGTAGGTGCCAGGGATCTGAAATTCAGCACATGAGGTTAGATGCAGATAAAGAACATTCTGGAGAAATTTTGCGAAAATCCTGCATGAAAAAGCAAGATACGCATGTCGTAGTGGAGACCAGCCGTGACCTATATATCGTCGAAAGTTGGTCACAGCGACCCGAAATTCTACATATGACCTTCTATTGTTTCGCCCAATCTTGCATACATGACGTAATTCATTTTGATGACATTCACCTCACAGTAACGCATAAAATTCCAGGTGTGTGTTTAGTAAGGCCAAACAAAAAAATATGTGTGGTTCAGGTAACCCGACCGACACTATTTTAAGGGGCCGACCCTAAAACTTTTTATGCATAAATTAAAAAAAAATAAAAAAAATATAATAATAAATAAATAAAAAATTGTTGATAATGCAAAAAAATCGAACTCAAGGTATAGTAATTAACATATTAAATTCATTATCAGAATTGAATTCATTATTAAAAAAAGAAACAAGAGGTCAATGACCTTGAAGCTCTACTGATTGATTTTGATTTCAGGAAGTAGTCCCTACAGACTTGTTTTTTGAAAATCTATTTTTAACCGTGGCGGCCATCTTGAATTTCTGGCCGACCTGAAATTTTGCTAGGATCAATTAGACATTAAGAGCAACATTCCTGTGAAGTTTCATGAAAATCCGTCAAGTAGTTTCAGAGGAGTAGTCGCTACAAGTTTTCATTATATAACTATGTAAACAAAGATGGCCGCTGGCAGCCATGTTTAACGTCAAATCAAAACGATTTTCGACAAGGACCAACATCATGTCATACTTATCATTTTAGAAAAAGTCCCATATCAATATCTCTTATTGTTTTGAAGAAGTAGTCGCTACAAACTTATTTATTTTAAATCTATTTTTAGCTGTGGCGGCCATCTTGAATTTCCGGCCGACCTGAATTTTTTCTAGGATTAACTAGACATCAAGAGCAACATTCCTGTGAAGTTTCATGAACATCCGTCAAGAAGTTTCAGAGGAGTAGTCGCTACAAGTTTTTACTATATAAATCTATTTAACCAAAGATGGCCACTGGCAGCCATGTTTAACGTCGAATCAAAATAATTTTCCACAAGGATCAACATCATGTCATGCTGATCATTTTAGAAAAAGTCCCATATCAATATCACTTATAGTTTTCAAGAAGTAGTCGCTACAAACTTGTTTTTTAAAAATCTATTTTTAGCTGTGACGGCCATCTTGAATTTCTGGCCGACCTGAAATTTTTCTAGGATCAATTAGACATCAAGAGCAACATTCCTGTAAAGTTTCATGACAATCCGCCAAGTAGTTTCAGAGGAGTAGTCGCTACAAGTTTTTACTATATAACTCTATGTAAACAAAGTTGGCCGCTGGCAGCCATGTTTAACGTTGAATCAAAACGATTTTTGCCAAGGATCAACATCATGTCATGCTGATCATTTTAGAAAAAAGTCCCATATCAATATCACTTATAGTTTTCAAGAAGTAGTCGCTACAAACTTGTATTTTAAAACTCTATTTTTAGCTTTGGCGGCCATCTTGGATTTCACATCAACATGAATTTTTGCTAGGATCAACTAGAATTTATGGGCAACATTTCTGTAAAGTTTCATGAATATCCATCCAGTAGTTTCAGAGGAGTTGTCGTTACAAATAAAAGTTTAAGGACAGACGGACGGACGACGGACGCCGCACCACGGCATAAGCTCTGCTGATCTCTGACCAGTAGAGCTAAAAAAAAACAAAAAACAACTACCTACCTATCCAAAAAAAATTTGCCAGTGTTACCTGAGCCACACATAGTTTTTGTTTGGCCTAATGTACGTAAGCTCATGCTAAGTTTGATGTTTATATTCGGATAAATATTACAAAAAAGCCTCGATTCCTACATCAGTGATGTTAACCCTACATGTATGTGTCAGTTATGCCAAAATATGCACAGAAAATAAAATTCAACTCTACCTCAAGAAGTTCACAATTAGAAATGTCAAACACCGGTTCTGGGTTTTCTTGAGCCTGAAATATACATATAATCAAATTATTGATCAAATTCTTAAAACATACAATCATACAATAAATAGAGGATCTTACATGAGTGCCTGTTTACCATATTCCTTGGCGTAGAACGCACACTTTTTTCCTACAGATTTTGGGCTTGGAGAAGGGATGTGCGGTATGAGCAAAATCTAATTATTTACCTGCTGGATTTATTAAAAAAGCTGGGCGAGCTTACACGATATGAGGATATGCAGAGCATCACATCAATTGTATCCAACAACTTTAATAAATTCAATACTGATTAGGCACGAATGTGAGATTCTATTTATCACTCCAAAAAAGCCTCATAAGGAACATTTTTTATAGTAGCTCCCATTGTCGTATGATGACATCATATGTTTGTATGATGATGTCATATGTTTGTATGATGACATCATATGTTTGTATGATGAACTCATATGTTTGTATGATGACATCATATGTTTGTATCATGATGTCATATGTTTGTATGATGACATCATATGTTTGTATGATGATGTCATATGTTGACTCGGTCTTCTCTGTATGCCACCGAACAACAGAATTAGCTCATCAATTTCTGTAATCCTGTATTTTTAATGGTTACAGAAATGCACGAGGCAATTCTGATGTACACCGGGCTGAACGAAAAAGAGCCAATGATGAATCGGCCTTCATTTGCATATTTATTTCACTAGTGTAATATTTTTAATTTATCATGGTTTTATTCCACTCCCAGTTATGCGATAAACACAAATGTACAAGTTAAGATTTTGGGCAGAAACCTTGACCAGAGTAAAATAACAAGAGCTGTCGAAGAACAGCGCAGCTAAACTATTCGATTTTTCAGAGAATAATAAATTATATAGCCAGTATATACCATCAGAAAACAAGCCTAAAACAATGTGAGGGTGGAGTGAGGGGAGGGGCAGGTATATAAACTCGGGCCGATATAAAATTATTGTTAGAATCTCGTACAAATTATTTATCAAATTCTTAAAACATACAATCATACAATAAATAGAGGTTCTTACTTGAGTACCTGTTTACCATATTCCATAATTCAGACTGTTACTCGCAGACTGATCAAACGTCCAGCTGCTGATTAGTCATTTTCCCCAAAACATATCCCAAGTTGTGATGGCCCATAAAATGTGCAATAAAGACAGATCTAGGTTTGTGTAACAGTCTGAATTTAGTATGATTTTTTTTTAATTTTTTTTATCAGTTTTAATCCAAAATTGCTGTCATTTTAAAGAAATGTGTAGTCAAAAGGAGGCAACTCGGGCAGGGGGAGGGGATATCTGGCAATATTTATTGTGGCCTGATTTCAGTTTTGTTTATTGATATTTCACCTGTGTATCTGAATTTAATTTAAATTGTTTTATATGTCAATGATTGCGTAAAAAAAAAAAAAAATTAAAACCCTGACGAAACATATTGATAAACTGATAAAACTATATACAAAAACAAAAAATAATTCGGGTGATGGGATGGTTGGTGGGGAGGCAACATAGCTATATGTGTAAGAATTGACCAAAACAACACAGAAATATGTAAAAAAAAAAAAGAAGAAAAAAGGGCATGTGTTGGGGAGGTGGGGGGTGGGGGGAATCCCACCAAAATTATAGATATATACAACAGCTTACACGCAAACCTAGATCTGTCTTTATTGAACATTTTATGGGCCATCACAACTTGGGTTATGTTTTGGGAAAAATGACTAAACAGCAGCTGGATGTTTGATCAGTCTGCGAGTTACAAGTAGGCTGATCTGGGTTTACAATGTCCAGCTGCTTATCAGTCGTTTTCCCAAAAACACCCCTTTGTCACAATAATACTCGATATAAGAAATAAATTTGTAACCTTACCAAATATTGTTGGTGGTCCAATTTCTTCTTCGCTTGTTCGCTCTGCTTCCTGAAGAATGGCATCTTCTTGTCTTTGTTTTTACTCGGACGTCGACGATCGTTATTTACACCCACTGGCGCATCAGGCCAGTCGTTATCACCGCGAGATATTTGTGATGCAGATCGGCAGTGTTTACAAGGCTTGGTTCCCATGTAAACATTGAAAATGTCCCTAGTCTGAAAATAAAAGGTGACACAGTTATTGAATGGTTGGATTTAAAACCAAAACACATATGATATGGCTAAAGTTCAGACTTCAGTACTTTCATTTAAGGTAGACCTGCTAGGGCCCTCCCTTCACTTTGGGGGAATGGGGCCAGGGCCCTCAGGAAGGGGAAGAATTTTGCGTTGTTGTCATATCAAAGGGGAATTTCTAAGAAACACAAATTAGTGTGTTTTTTTTTATTATTTAAGTAGTACCAAGAATTTACCATTCCAATTGAAAATTGTATGCTGTTTTCCTGTTATGGAGTTAAACAATTTCTAATAAAAAAAATTTAAGAGGGATTTTTTCACAGGAAAAGGGGGAAAATTATATACATTTAGGGGAGGGTAATGGGGCCGAAATGGCCCCAAAAACGCTCAAACAACGGCCCTGCCTGCAAATCCTGTTGTTGAACATATTATCATACTTTAAAGCTACACACGCTATGCATAAACTAGTACTAATAAATACTGAAAAGGTGATCCCTTGGAAGCAACAAACACATACAAGAGAGAAAAGTAGCAGACTCGGGTTTTATTGAGTCTGTTCATGGGAGGTAATTATGATGATGCAACACCTCTCACGCCTCCTAGCAACGGCTTAAGCGAAATTCTACTTTAAAGCAACACAGAATGGGCTTGAAGATCCCAAAGGACCAGTAAATAATAACACTACTGATTTGTAGTCGGGGCGACTTTTTACTTTTTACTCACAGCACTAAACAAACGCTAGTGTGACTGTCAATAAATACTGAAAGGGTGACTCATGAATATGAACGAGTCACAGGTGAAGTAGTTTCAATTCGATGAGCAAGCAAAAAGTCGGTATACGAGCCGAAATCGCTGTATAAAATATCACATTTTATCAAGCCTTTGTACAGGTAACATCGATCAATACATGGCTTCTGATTATATTTCATGAAAAAAGAAAAAGAAATAGCTGCCCGGAACGGGATTTGAACCTGTAACGTTTCGCTTTTATATGTTCCTGTTTATGTAGATCTAACCACTAGGCCACGGATATTTATTGGTATGTTGCAGCACTTTTAACAATAAATAGGTATTATGCAATAACTAGCGCAGACACACAAACTTATCAACCGCACATTACAAGATCGAGATAAAGTTGTTTTGAAATCCAAGTTTAAATTTCATTTTTAATGTTATTACATCCTGCATGGTTAATTTACATGTGTGACATGATGTACTATATACTGATACATCTGAGGGGCATTAAATGAATTGTTATATTGCATTATAACAAATGGTACTAAATAAGCCATATTTTCAAGAAGCCCCCGTAGTTCAGTGGCTAGAACGGCAGTCTGTAACTGATTGTCAATTAGAACATGGTGTGTTCAAGTCCCATTAGAGGCAAACTTTTTCCTTCTGCAAATTATATCCTACCTTTATGATGTGCACTACTCGATGTCTCTACAGTAAATGATGTCCTGCGCTAAATATGATCGCTTAATTACCCAATTTCGCCATGAGCTGGTGAACATGAAGTTATAAAGAAAGACACGCCCACAAAGAAGTACAGGGTCTGTAGCTCAAGTCCTGAACAACTGATATTGTTCTCATCATTTTGAAATATTGTGTGCAGGTTATAATGTTTGAAGTGTTTATAAGCATTTGGAAATGAAATTATAATTATACCAATGTTAATATGGTCTAAGCTAGTTATAAATAGACAAAGTATGTTTTATATCCGAATACAAGGAAGATTATTCTTTGCTCTAATTGGGCCAAACTCTATAAGGAAAGCAGGTTATTTTTTTCACTAAATGGGCCAACCTCTATCTCTTTTTACTGACTGGGCCCAAATTCTATCACTTTTTACTTTTTACTGACTGGGTCAACTTCTATCACTTTTTACTGATTGGGCCCAAACTCTATCATGTTTTACTGATTAGGCCAACCTCTATAACTTTTTACTGATTGGGTCAACTTCTATCACTTACTTATTAGGCAACTTTTATCACTCTGTACTGATTGGGCAAACCTATATAACTTTTTACTGACTGGGCAATTGACCTCTATCACTTTGTATTGATTGGTTTGTACTGATTGGGCCACCGTTGCCGAATGGTAAACAACGCTGCGTTGTAAACCATTGCCTCTCACCGCTGGGGGTTCGAATCCCACTTGGAGCCTGACTTGTAAGTGAGGAAGTGTCGATTCTTACGGAGGTGTACAGTACTGGTTCTACCCAGGAAAAGAGGGTGGTCTGCCTCTACCACCAAAAATTGACCGTCATATATAACCTTGCATATGTTGAAAATGACGTTAAACAGCATACAAACAAACAAACTGATTGGGCCAACATATGTAAGGAAGAGAGGTAACTCCTTGTACTTATTGGGCCAACCTCTACAATTAAGGAAGGGAATGTATTATAATAATAATAATAATAATAATAATAAATTCTTTATTTCATGAAGGTACAACTCATTAAGATTATACAAACAATTGCACAACACGTATCTTCCATGAGGCCTTCTGATAACAACAGCAACTTATAAACAATAGCAAGTGAATACATGCAAGTAACATTAATATTATGTTTCAAGCTGGCCATCAAAACAAGTATTCACTATTAACACAACTTAATTTGAGCAGAACACCTGTTATCTTGAAATAGAAATAGTTTATAATTGTATTTGAAAGCATAAATAGAAACAGAAGTCCGGATAGAATTCCAAGTCCTCATGGCAACATAGGTAAAAGATTGTTTTAAATATTCGGATTTAGGTCTAGGATGCTTAATGACATGTTTATTGCATGATCTTAAATTATATCTGATATTTTCAGAAAATGTTATTAACTTATGTATATTGGTGTAAGATTAAGAATTGCTTTATAAACTAAAACACCTACTTGAAATTTACATCTTGTTTCAAATGACATCCAATTTAACTCATTGAAAAGATTTGCAGAAGGTGTATGTAAAGGTTTTATCAAAATCCAGCGTGCGATATTCCGTTCAATGCATTGTTGCCGCCGACGTAGAGAACTACTGTTTTAATTTGACGTAGATCTTTCGATTTAATGATATCATTGAGCCGGGATATAGTTGCCCCCGGGTTTGTACTTATTTGCACATCTGTATGCAAGCCACGTCGTTTTATTCCTTTCAATATTGAACTGCCGATTATTAACGTTGATTTTTGCGTTGAATTGACATAGCTGTTGGCGTTTGATATCGTTTTGTTCTCTATTTCGACTATTCTTTGTTCTGACTCGGCCAAACTCTACAATTTGGAAGGGAGGTTATTATTTGCCATGTTGGGCCAACCTCTGTACAGACAATTGCTGATTCATTTATTGAATGATCATAAAGTTTCAAATAGGTTTTTATGCAACTGTGAACCAATATTGTGGCAAACAAACCATCAATGTGGCTAATAAACATGGCAAACAAACTATTATACTATCAAGGTGGCAAATACACAATCAATGTATTACATTGTATTCATAATATGATTCATAACTGCCAGAAATATATAATATACGCAAGTCAATATGTAAAACATGAGGCCCATGTGGGCCTGTAGACGCTCTACTTGTATGATGTGATTCAAAAACATAAACATGATAGAGGCCAACCCAAGAAACATGTTTCCTATATATATCTCTATGTAAACTTTGGGTTATCGTGGCGGCCATTTTAAATATTAGACGACAACGAAAAACACAAACTTGATAGAGGCCAACAACAGGAACATGTATATGATATTTAACTAGAATGGAATAAGTGGTAATATGTCGTTTGATAAATGTTCTTAAATTTGACCTAAGTTTAGCCATGGTGGCCATCATGGATGACTGGAGGAAGCAAACACGCAAACCCAAAGATCATTGTGATTAAGTTTCATCAAAATCCTTCAGGCAGTTTCAGAGAAGATGTCATTTTTAACGTTTTCCTAGTAAACTTATGGTCGCCTTGGTGGCCATTTTGATTATTAGATGCAAACGAAAAACACAAACTTGATAGAGGCCAAACCAAGGAACATGTATATGATATTTCACAAGAATGGAATAAGCAGTTTTGGAGGAGATGTCGTTTGAAATTTCCTTAAATTTAACCTAGTTTAAGCCATGGCGGCCATCTTGGATGACTGGCGGCCGCAAAAAACACAAATCTGAGAGGGACTATCCCAAATATCATTGTGCTTAAGTTTCATCAAAATCTTTCAGGTGGTTTCAGAGAAGATGTAATTTTTAACCTTTTCCTATGTAACTCTTTTTCCTATGTAACTCTATGTAAATTTTGGGTCGCCGTGGCGGCCATTTTGATTATTCAACGATAACGAAAAACACAAACTTAATAGAGGCCAACCCAAGGAACATGTATATGATATTTCAGTAGAATGGAATAAGTGGTTTAGGAGATGTCGTTTGAAATTTCCTTAAATTGGACCTTAGGTTTTAGCCATGGCGGCCTTCTTGGATGACTGGCAGCCGCAAAAAAAAAAAATCTGAGAGGGACTATCCCAAATATCATTGTGCTTAAGTTTCATCAAAATCTTTCAGGCGGTTTCAGAGAAGATGTAATTTTTAACATCTTCCTATATAACTCTATATGTATGTAAACTTTGGGACGCCGTGCAGTCGGCCATTTTGATTATTTGACGATAACGAAAAACACAAACTTGATAGAGGCCAACCCAAGGAACATGTATATGATACTTCACAAGAATGGAAAAAGTGGTTTCGGAGGAGATGTTGTTTTAAATTTCCTTAAATTTGACCTAGTTTTAGCTATGGTGGCCATCTTGGATAACTGGCGGCCGTGAAAAACACAAATCTGAGAGGGACTATCCCAAATATCATTGTGCTTAAGTTTCATCAAAATCTTTCAGGCGGTTTCAGAGAAAATGTAATTTTTAACCTTTTCCTATATAACTCTTATGTAACGGCCATTTTGATTATTTGACGATGATGAAAAACACAAACTTGATAGAGGCTAACCCAAGGAACATGTATATGATATTTCACAAGAATGGAATAAGTGGTTTCGGATGAGATGTCGTTTGAAATTTCCTTAAATTTGACCTAGTTTTAGCCATGGCGGCCATCTTGGATTACTGGCCGCCGCGAAAAACACAATCTGAGAGGGACTTACCCAAATATCATTGTGATTAAGTTTCATCAAAATCCTTCAAGCGGTTTCAGAGAAGATGTCATTTTTAACCTTTTCCTATATAACTCTATTTAAACGTAGAGTCGCCATGGCGGCCATTTTGATTATTCGACGATAACGAAAAACACAAACTTGATAGAGGCCAACCCAAGGAACATGTATATGATATTTCAGTAGAATGGAATAAGTGGTTTCGGAGGAGAAGTTGTTTGAAACTTCCTTAAATTGGACCTTAGGGTTTAGCCATGGCAGCCATCTTGGATGACTGGCGGCTGCGAAAAACATAAATCTGAGAGGGACTATCACAAATATCACTGTGCTTAAGTTTCATCAAAATCTTTCAGGCGGTTTCAGAGAAGATGTAATTTTTAACCTCTTCCTATATAACTCTATGTAAACTTTGGGTCACCGTGCAGTCGGCCATTTTGATTATTTGACGATAACGAAAAACACAAACTTGATAGAGGCTAACCCAAGGAACATGTATATGATATTTCACAAGAATGGAATAAGTGGTTTCGGAGATGTCGTTTGAAATTTCCTTAAATTTGACCTAGTTTTAGCTATGGTGGCCATCTTGGATAACTGACGGCCGCGAAAAACATAAATCTGTGAGAGGCCCTCCCAAGTTACATTGTGATGAAGTTTCATCAAAATCGTTCAAGGCTGTTTCAAAGGAGATGTCGATTTTATAAAATTGCTAGCAGATAGACGGACAGACAGACGGACAAAAAGTGATCGCATAAGACCTCCTGGCCTTTGGCCAGTAGAGCTAAAAATGTACATCTCCATGAAAAAACACGAGGAGGTACCTTTAAGGCACTTTTGGAAATTAAGATTTCCCAATTTTCCACTGATGCTTAACTCTGGAAATCGAGCATATTTTTATTATTATTCGTTATCCAGCAGGCTGTATATATGGGAACATTCCCATGCACCCAGCTGGAATTCCATTATGTGTAACAAGTTTATCCCCGTTCAATAGATGCATCTTAATTACCAGATGACCAAGGCCAGCATGTCTAGCCCATAAATTGAAATGGTTTACAGTGAGGAAATTGTCTAAACTCCATGTCTGGTGGATGAAAGAAACACAATGCGCATAAAGGGTGGGGTACAGCAATTATTACATGGACATGACCTATGTTTCGAAGCATTTTGTTCAATATAGAAGCTAAAACTTTGAAGTTATACCATAAACGGTATATGAACTAAATTTCTGAGAATGTAGGTCACAGCAAAGAAAATGTTGTCATGCCATGTCAGGTTGATGACAGGAACATAGTTTGGTCAATATTCCAGATTCAGAAATTGTACTGAAAACTTGACATGACCTATATTTAGGAGAAAGTACCGGAAGGACACACTGAGAAAACGTTCACCATATCAGGTTGATGAAAGGAAAATACATATGAGGTTTGGTTAATATATTCAATTCAATATTTTATTAGTGATACAGGCCACCGGCCAAAACACATAACATGTATACAATATATTTATCATAAATTTACATATCACCCATAGAAGTTGCGATTCAAACTTTGCATCCTAAACCAGACCTGACCCCATATTCTTGAAAATTGCTCAGGCAAAATCCCTTGCTCAAGATCAAACCTCAAATATTTATTTTAGCTATACCTTTTTTCAACGAGTGTTTTCCATTGGGAAACTTCCATGACAGCTGTAATATTTGCTTATTTTTATTGTGTAACATTTCAAGTAATTGCATGAGAATTAAAAAGGATTTGCCAACATTTTATAGCCAAGCTCGATCTGGAGATTTCGACTCAAACGTTTTGAGAATATGGGGCCTGACCTAAATTTCAGAGTCAAGTTGGTCACGGTGATAACATTACTTGTTCAGCATGTCAGATTGATAAGTGGAATTGAATTGAATTGAATTTTATAGTCGTACCAACAGCAAAGGTCATATGGCGACTTTCCAGCTTCCACTGGTGGAGGAAGACCCCAGTTGCCCCTCCTGTCAATTTTCGTGCATGGGCGGGAACCTGGGTAGAACCACCGACGTTCCGCAAGCCAGCTGGATGACTTCCTCACATAAAGATTCCTAGGCCCCTGAGGGATCGTACCTACAATGGTGAGGGGCAAGTGATTTCAAGTCAGAGACTCTCACCACTCGGCCCCGGACGCCCCTCGATAAGAGGAACATACTGATGCAGTTTAGTTCTTATTTTGCGATTAAAAAAGAAAATGAACAGAACTTTGTACCTTTACTTGGATATAATCCAGGTGCACGCATGGACGCACTTACACTGAACATAAAAGTGTTTGCTTGAATGGTGTTTTACATCATTTTTAGACCATTTTAGGTCATTTGAATTTTTTTTTGGAGGCAGACCACCCAATTTTGCCTGGGTAGAACCAGTACTGTATACCTCCCGCCATCCTTAAGAATCGACATTTCTCACTTAACAGTTGAGCTCCCAGTGGGATTTGAACATGCAACAGTGAGAGGCAAGGTTTTCAACGCAACATTGTTAACCCCTTGACCGCTTGATCAGTAAGACGAGCTGTCACGCATAAGCAATGAATAGCACAGATCGATATTGACGTCACACAATAAGATTGTAAATTTCACGAAAATATTGTTCCATTGAACAAGAGAAGCACAGTCAAATTCAATAGATTCCCGATCTGTTTTCAGACAAATTCATACATATTTGTACGAATGAAATCTATTTTTTAGCAATTTAAAGCAACCTTGATCCGTGCTATTGATGAAATTCTAATATTCCAGCAGAAACAATTTCACACATTTCGGCAATAAACTCTGTGACTTCCTATTAGCATGTCGAGAACATGCTGTAATTCACTGGAAGGAGGAATAAATTGGCCATTAGTTAGAGTCAAGTGAACCAGCAATCAATAATACATGAAAATACACAAACAACAGAAGAGGTTTCATGCTGACAGGGTTATTCATGATTGGGTCATTGTAACCTTGATTTCTAATCCGCAAAATCAATAGGGTTCCTCTTTTTATCAAAGACACTCCACCGGTAAAGTTTCATATAGCAGGCATGTGGTTAAATGCCGCTTTTAAAAATCTTGCAGTCATATCACAATGGTCTCTACTAAATAATGTAGCAGTGAGCTCATGCAGTGCTCAACATTGTTGTGCTACGATACCCCACCCACTCACATTATACTGACACCTGGCTGACCAATCCCAGAGAGACCCTTTGTATCTTAAGCGTCAAGTATAATTTTTATGAAGTCTTTGGTATGGGGATTGAACCCACAACCTCCCATATGTGAAGCGGACACTCTACTCCTAAGCCACTGCCGAGGCTACAAAGGCTGAAGAGTAATTGTGCATAAACTTTTTTTTTTAATGATCAGATCATGTCCTTGACCTTTAACCTATTGACCCTAACATCAACAAATAGGTAATCGATAATGTACCATCCCATAAACTAGTTTGGCCTTTGACCAGTAGTGCTAAACCACAACAAAACAACAGGTTTTCTGTTTTAGGAGTCCATTTTTCACTATGGATGTGTCAATATCAGGTTATGGAGACCTTGACTTTTAAACCAAGGCTATCATTACTATGAACTTTCACGAGCCCATGTCATACATTGGGAGTGACTGTATGTACATCAAGAAGCCATGGCTATGGCAAAAGCAATATCGGCCTAGATTTTACACTTCGGGAATTATCGTGCAACATACGTTTATGCAGATCAGGTCATGGAGCCCTTGACGTTTGATATACTGACCCTAAAAGCAATAGGTTCCTTTTGTCACCAACGGCAATCTATCTATGAAGTTTCACAGGCCTAGTTTTTATACTCTGGGAGTACCGAATTAGGAAATGCATATTAGGTCATGGTAACCTCTACCTTTGACCTATTGACCCCAAAAGCAATAGGGTTCCTCCTGTCACCAAGAGCAATGTATCAAAGAAGTTTAATGAGCCTATAGGTTTGAAACATTGGCAGTAATCATGAAACAAAATTTGTATATCCACATCAGATCACTGTGACCTTAAACTTATTGATTTCAAAAGCAGTAAGTTTCTCCTGTTGCAAACCGCAATTGATGTACCTCATTCAAAAGCCTACGTGTTATACTTCACAAGTTATCGCACGTAATACAATACATGCCCACGGACAGACAGATGTCGGGACGGAGAATGCAAATCCATTTTCCCAACAAACATTGATTGGTGGGGGTATATTATTCAAAAACGATGCAGCTACAAAGAAACTTGACATAATTCAAAAACTGTAAAGCAATCGTACCTTCTTTTGTCGCTACAAATTCAGCTTTGTTTGTAACACATCTATTACCAATTCAGGTAACTCACCAACAACCGGTTCCAGCTTCAACAAACAAATCTCTTATGATGATAATCTCATTGTCAGAAATTCCAAAACAGACGTTTTAAAAATCCATAAAACACTAAGCCTGAAATTTAACAGGTATTTATATAACCTATTACACAGGTATTATATCTGAAAAGCAATCAACAACACCGTCAACAACACTATCTATAGGATATCTGGTAAATATACACTGTTTATTGTCTAGATCAAAACAATTCCTTCCTCTGCAGTTGGTGCTAAAAAAATTGATACTGCCAAAAAACGTAAAAATGAAGTCACCGATATATTACTTGAACTATTATGAGAGTCAGATTCATCAAAACACAACACAAACACTGCGTTACACCACGACCAGTCAATGTTCTCAGTCTAGTTACAAAGCTTCTAGCTGTCAAGCATTTTCCAAATATTTGCGCCTGGGGAAATCGAAACTTGGCTTCAATTTCTGTTCACATTATGACAGTTGTGATATCAACACACTCTCCCGATTGACATTGGAAATTCTGTTTTGCTGTATGCAGCACAATACGACCAGAAATCAATAACGTATATAGAACATTTTCAACAAGCGCACTCATGATTAATAGTGTACAGAGGAGAATGTATCTGTATTAAGCTGTCAGAGCATTATTACAGCTTACTTAACAAGAGGCCCATGTGGGCCTGTAGATGCTCTACTGGTATGATGTGATTCAAAAACATAAACATGATAGAGTCCAACCCAAGAAACATGTTTCCTATATATAACTCTATGTAAACTTTGGGTTATCGTGGCTGCCATTTTGAATATATGACGACAACGAAAAACACAAACTTGATAGAGGCCAACAACAGGAACATGTATATGATTTTTAACTAGAATGGAATAAGTGGTAATATATGTCGTTTGATAAATGTCCTTAAATTTGACCTAAGTTTAGCCATGGTGGACATCTTGGATGACTGGAGGCCACAAAAACACAAATCTGAGGGGGACTAACCCAAAGATCATTGTGATTAAGTTTCATCAAAATCCTTCAAGCCGTTTCAGAGAAGATGTCATTTTTAACGTTTCCTATATAACTCTATGTAAACTTTGGGTCGCTGTGGCGGACATTTTGATTAAACACAAAATTGATAAAGGCTAACCCAAGGAACATGTTTATGATATTTCACAAGAATGGAATAAGTGGTTTCGGAGATGTTGTTTAAAATTTCCTTAAATTTGACCTAATTTTAGCCATGGCGGCCATCTTGGACGACTGGCAGCCGCGAAATTCACAATTCTGAGGGGGACTATCCTAAAGATCATTGTAATGAAGTTTCATCAAAATCCCTCAAGTGGTTTCAAAAAAGATGTTATTTTTAGCCTTTTCCTATATAACTCTATGTAAACTTTGGGTCGCAGTGGTGGCCATTTTGATTAATCGACGATAAAGAAAAACACAAACTTGATAGAGGCCAACCCAAGGAACACGTATATGATATTTCACAAGAATGGAAGAAGCGGTTTTGGAGAATATGTTTTTGAAATTTCCTTAAATTTTACCTAGTTTTAGCCATGGTGGCCATCTTGGAGCCTACAAAATCACCAATCTGAGAGGGACTATTTTGATTATTCGACGATAACGAAAAAACACAAACTTGATAGAGGCTAACCCAAGGAACATGTTTATGATATTTCACAAGAATGGAATAAGTGGTTTCGGAGGAGATGTCGTTTGAAATGTCCTTAAATTTGACCTAATTTTAGCAATGGCGGCCATCTTGGATGACTGGCAGCCGCGAAAAACAAGAATCTGAGGGGGACTATCCTAAAGATCATTGTAATGAAGTTTCATCAAAATCCTTCAAGCGGTTTCAAAGAAGATGACATTTTTAGCCTTTTCCTATATAACTCTATGTAAACTTTGAGTCGCTGTGGCCGCCATTTTGATTATGCGACGATATCGAAAAACACAAACTTGATAGAGGCCAACCCACGGAACATGTTTATGATATTTTACAAAAATGGAATACGTGGTTTTGGAGGAGGTGTTGTTTGAAAATTCCTTAAATAGCCATAGCGGCCATCTTGGATGACTGGCGGCCATGAAAAATCTGAGAGGGGCCCTCCCAAGTAACATTGTGATGAAGTTTCATCAAAATCCTTCAAGCGGTTTCAGAGGAGATGTCGATTTTATAAAATTGCTGACAGACGGACGACAGACGAAAAGCGATCTCATATGATAAGCTTGCCTGGCCTTTGGCCAGTAGAGCTAAAAATAGTTAAAAGCTGTCATGGCATAATTAAAACCTACTATTAAGCTGTCAGAACAGTATTAAAGCTGACCACACAGCTGTCAGGGCACTATTAAAGCTTAGTACTAAGCTGTCAGAGCATTTCGACAGCTTACTTAAAAGCTGTCATGGCATAATTAAAGCTTACTATTAAGCTGTCAGGGCATTATTAAAACTCACCACAAAGTTGTCGAAGCATTATAACAGCTGATCACAAAGCTGTCAGGGCATTATTACAGCTGATCACAAAGCTATCAGTACATTATAACAGCTACTCATAAAGCTATCAGGGCATTAATACAGCAGAACACAAAACTGTCAAGACATTATAATAGCTAATCACAAAGCTATCAGGGCATTAATACAGCTGATCAAAAAGCTATCAGGGCATTATTACAGCAGACCACAAAGCTGTTATGGCATTATTACAGCTGGCCACAAAGCTGTCTTGGCATTATTACAGCAGACCACAAAGCTGTTATGGCATTATTACAGCTGGCCACAAAGCTGTCTTGGCATTAATACAGCAGACCACAAAGCTAACAGGGCTTATTAAAGCTAATCAAAAAGCTGTCAAGACATTATTTCAGTACACCATAAAACTGTCAGGGCATTATTACAGCAGACCACAAAGCTGTCATGGCATTTTTACAGCTGACCACAAAACTACCAGAGCATTATTACAACTGATCACAAAGCTGTCAGGGCATTATTAAAGCTGATCACAAAGTTGTCAGGACATTATTTCAGTAAACCATAAAACTGTCAGGGCATTATTACAGCAGACCACAAAGCTGTCAGGGCATTATTACAACTGACCACAAAGCTGTCAGGGCATTATTACAGCGGACCACACAGCTATCAGGGCATCATTACAACTGACCACAAAGCTGTCAGAGCATTATTACAACTGACCACAAAGCTGTCAGGGCATTATTACAGCGGACCACAAAGCTGTCAGGGCATTATTACAGCGGACCACACAACTATCAGGGCATTATTACAACAGACCACAAAGCTGTCAGGGCATTATTACAGCGGATCACACAACTATCAGGGCATTATTACAACAGACCACAAAGCTGTCAGGGCATTATTACAACTTACCACACAGCTGTCAGGGCATTATTACAACTGACCACAAAGCTATCAGAGCATTATTACAACTGACCACAAAGCTGTCAGGGCATTATAACAGCGGACCAAAAAGCTGTCAGGGCATTATTACAACTGACCACAAAGCTATCAGGGAATTATTACAGCGGACCACACAGCTGTCAGGGCATTATTACAGCGAACCACACAGCTATCAGGGCATTATTACAACTGACCACAAAGCTATCAGGGCATCATTACAACAGACCACACAGCTGTCAGGGCATCATTACAGCGGACCACACAGCTATCAGGGCATCATTACAACTGACCACACAGCTATCAGGGCATCATTACAACAGACCACACAGCTGTCAGGGCATTATTACAACTGACCACAAAGCTATCAGGGCATCATTACAACTGACCACAAAGCTATCAGGGCATCATTACAGCGGACCACAAAGCTATCAGGGCATCATTACAACTGACCACACAGCTGTCAGGGGATTATTACAACTGACCACACAGCTATCAGGGCATTATTACAACTGACCACACAGCTATCAGGGCATCATTACAGCGGACCACACATCTATCAGGGCATCATTACAACTGACCACACAGCTGTCAGGGGATTATTACAACTGACCACACAGCTATCAGGGCATCATTACAGCGGACCACACATCTATCAGGGCATCATTACAACTGACCACACAGCTGTCAGGGGATTATTACAACTGACCACACAGCTATCAGGGCATCATTACAGCGGACCACACATCTATCAGGGCATCATTACAACTGACCACACAGCTGTCAGGGCATTATTACAACTGACCACACAGCTATCAGGGCATCATTACAGCTGACCACACATCTATCAGGGCATCATTACAACTGACCACACAGCTGTCAGGGGATTATTACAACTGACCACACAACTGTCAGGGCATTATTACAACTGACCACACAGCTATCAGGGCATCATTACAGCGGACCACACATCTATCAGGGCATCATTACAACTGACCACACAGCTGTCAGGGGATTATTACAACTGACCACACAACTGTCAGGGCATTATTACAACTGACCACACAACTGTTAGGGCATTATTACAACTGACCACACAACTGTTAGGGCATTTTACAGCGGACCACACAGCTGTCAGGGCATTATTACAACTGACCACACAGCTGTCAGGGCATTATTACAACTGACCACAAAGCTGTCAGGGCATCATTACAACTGACCACAAAGCTGTCAGTGCATTATTACAACTGACCACAAAGCTATCAGGGCATCATTACAACTGACCACAAAGCTGTCAGGGCATTATTACAACTGACCACACAGCTATCAGGGCATTATTACAGCGGTCCACACAGCTGTCAGGGCATCATTACAACTGACCACAAAGCTATTAGGGCATCATTACAACAGACCACAAAGCTGTCAGGGCATCAATACAACTGACCACAAAGCTATCAGGGCATCATTACGGAAAAGCAACACCTATGTCTTTTTTTTTCTTCGAAAAGGCGAGACAACAAAACAACAGGGGGTGGGGTGGGGTTACATGCAAATCTAGATCTGTGTTTATTGCACATTTTATGGGCCATCACAATTTGGGTTCCATGGGAGCCCAGAATTTGCAGAAGACAAAATTACTTAGGCAAACCTTAACAACAAACTATAACGAAACCAGGACAAGAAATGTAAGAGATATAGACCTATAAACACAGCTTACATGCAAAATTTGATGTGAAATAGACACATTTTAAGGGCTATCAGAATTTGGGTTCCATGGGAGCCCAGGGGTTACAGGAACCAAAATACTTCAGCAGCCCTTAAGATAATGTTATAAGGAAGTAGACGCTACACGCTTTTACTATGTAACTCTATGTAAACAAAGATGACCGCTTGCTGCGAGGTTTAATGGCGAATCAAAATAAATTTCAACAAGGATCAACATCATGTCATGCTGATCATTTTAGAAAAGGTCCCACATCAATATCATTTATAGTTTTCAAGAAGTAGTCGCAACAAACTTGTTGATGGCCATCTTGAATTTCCGGCCGTCCTGATATTTTGCTAGGATCAATTAGACATCAGGAACAGCATTCCTGTGAAGTTTAATGAAAATCCATCATATAGTTTCAGAGGAGTAGTCGCAACAAGTTTTTCCTATATAACTCTATGCAAACAAAGATGGCATCTGGGGGCCATGTTTGACATCCAATCAAAATGAACTTTTGTTAGGACCAAAAACATGTTGTGCCAGTCATTTTGGTAAAGGTTTCAAATCAATATCACTTATGGTTTTTGAGAAGTAGTCGCCACAAACTCGTATTCTTTAATTTATTTTTAGCCGTGGCGGCCATCTTGAATTTCCTGCCAACCTGAATCTTTGCTAGGATCAACTAGACATCAAGAGCAACATTCCTGTGAAGTTTCATGAAATTCATTCAAATAGTTTCAGAGGAGTAGTCGCCACAAGATGTTCCTATATACCTCTATATAAACAAAGATGGCCGTTGGTGGCCTTGTTTGACATTCAATCAAAATGAACTTTAATTAGGACCCACTACATGTTGTCCCAGTCATTTTGGTAAAAGTTTCAAATCAATATCTCTTATGGTTTTTCAGAAGTAGTCGCCACAAAATCACATTTTTTAAGTCCTGACGGCCATCTTGAATTTCTGGCCGACCTGAATTTTTGCTAGGATCAACCAGACATCAAGAGCAACATTCTTGTGAAGTTTCATGAAAATCCGTCTAGTAGTTGCAGAGGAATAGTCACCACAAGTTTTTCCTATAAAAACTGTATGTACACAAAGATGTCCGCTGGCAGCCATGTATGAAATCCAATCAAAATAAACTTTGGTTAGGACCAATAACATGTTGTGCCAGTCCTTTTGGTAAAGGTTTCAAATCAATACCACTTATGGTTGTTGAGAAGTAGTCGTCACACCCTCGTATTTTTAAAATCTATTTTTAGCAGTGGTGGTCATTTTGAATTTCGGCCAACCTGAATTTTTGCTAGGATCAACTAGACATCAAGAGCAACATACCTGTGAATTTTCATGAAATTCCATAAAGTAGTTTCAGAGGAGTAGTCGTCACAAGATTTTCCTATATAACTCTATGTAAACAAAGATGGCCGCTGGTGGCCATGTTTGAAATCCAATCAAAATGAACTTAAATTAGGACCAACTACATGTCATGCCAGTCATTTTGGTAAAAGTTCCAAATCAATATCTCTTATGGTTTTCCAGAAGTAGTCTCCACAAAATCACAATTTTAAAATCTATTTTTAGCCGTGGCGGCCATCTTGAATTTCCGGATGACCTGAATTTTTGCTAGGATCAACTAGACATCAAGAGCAACATTCTTGTGAAGTTTCATGAAAATCCGTCTGGTAGTTTCAGAGGAGTAGTTGCACAATAAAAAGTTTACGAACAGACACACGGACGGATCAGTAGAGCTAAAAACAATACAGTTAAAATGCAATAAACAAGAGGCATCGCTCTACTTGCTATATGGAGTCTTTCATGGGGAACATGACAACAACATGCACAACTTGGCTTGCTACTGATCATTAGTGCCAAGTTTCACTGAAATCCAGACAGGAGTTCAGGAATTGTCTGGATAAAGTTTGTGTATATTAGGGTTAATTTAGACCATAACTCAATCAACCAGAACATGGCGATGATAGGCGCAACTAGCCTTGGTACTCATGATCCCTGCCAAAATTCGCTGAAATTGAGCCAGGAGTTAGAAGAGACTAGTCTGGATAAAGTGTGTGTATCAAAACCTTTAAAGGGCTATCATGTAACTCCGCAAAAAACATTCAACCGGAACACGGCGATGACATGCACAACTAGGCCCTGCAAAGTTTCTGAAATCCGGCCAGGGGTTCAGGAGAACTAGTCCGGATAAAGTTTGTGTAGTAAACCTTTAAAGGGCCAAAACTCAGTCAAAAATCATTCAATTGGAAGACGTGACGATATACATAACTAGATTTGGTACTGATTATCCCTGCAAAGTTTCATTAAAATATGGCTAAATGAAAGCCATATTGTCTTAATGAGGCAAAATACAGCACTTTTAGCTAAATCAAGGGCCGTAACTCAGGTGTTACTAATACGATTTGGTTGGTTTTCAAACTTGTCTGAGCATATATTGATATTACAGGGCACGAAAATTCCACTCGTCCGCTCGTATTGACGAGTGAAATTCGAATCCGGACGAGTGAAACCCATGAATCGGTCGTCCGAGAGGACGAGTAACATTTCAGTAGAAAAAAAACACGAAGAAAATAGTTCTTACATAGTTTATTAAGCGATTAAATGCAGTAAATAGTCGCAACTCTGTTTATGTAGTGATAAAATGCAATTTAAGTCAACCCGGAGATTGGGAAATTGACGCATTTCCGTTTTGGGACATTCTAAAATGCGGCTCCCGTTCTTATTTCACGGAGCGCGAACGTATTTGATGTTTTACAAATAACACTTTCACAGGGAAAACCTTTAAGGGCACTAGTCAGCTTTTAGGTGACTGGGGCCAGGGCCTTGAGGAAAGGGAATTGCAAAAAGTATGCTGTTTTCCTGTTTTGGAGTTTAACATTTTCTAATAAAAAAAAGCTATTTTTTTTAAGAGGGGAATTTTTCACAGGAGAAGGGGGAACATATATGCCATGCCAGAGTAACTGTAATGGCCTTGATCAGACTGTAATGAACTATAGAATATGAGTATGAATATAGTTATCTATACTACTGGTCAAAGTTACATAATTTTCATTGATTTATATATAGAGGATCTTAAACGAGTTCCCATTTCATATAAGATTTATGAAACGAGTTATGAATTATTTTAATTTTAACGAGCCTTTTGGCGAGTTAAAATTAAAAATAATTCATAACGAGTTTCATAAATCTTATATGGAATGGGAACGAGTTTAAGATCCTTTTTATCACATAACATTGCAATCAAATAAGTAAAAATTAATTCAGATGGACATAGAACCGCCACGACGTCAGACACACTTTAGCGCCAAAACGTCATAAAATATGTGACGTTGTAACGTCGCGTCTCACACATAACGTTGCGTATAAAAGAGTTCGTGTTTTACCTCTTTACAAAATAGCAGTTTACGCCAACTTTTTAACAAACCAACAAACATGTTTTGTATAACGTGCATTATTTTTATAAGCTGTAACAAATAATAAGTTTATGACTCAGATCTGGGTGAATTTGTAATAAATAAAATAGTTTCAGTTAATAAACTTGCGTAGTGTTACACGTTTAACTCAACCAATCAAAATCGTTCCAGGTTGTATTACACGTGTGTCATACAACAAAATATTACATGGCTGTTCGACACTGCTAACAAGGGACGTTATGTGATAAAAAGGAAAAACAACACATTATGATGTAATAGTGTTAAATGATGGTATCTGACTACTTTGACTTATGAACTTTAACATTCAGAGCAGGACGAGTAAACATCCAATAAGACGAGTAACATGACAATGCCACTCGTCCTGTAGGATGAGTATACAATCAAATATAATTCGTAGCCTGTATTAACAATCTATGTAAGTTTGGTAAAGATCAAATAATAGATGAAGGTGCTAGTTCGTTCACAAGCCAGAATATAGCTTTTTTCAGAAAAACAAGGGCCATAACTCTGCTGTTACTAATCCCATTTGGCTGGTTTTCGAACTTGTCTGAGCTCTCAATTATCTTAACAAACTGTGTGAGTTTGGTAAAGATCAAATAATAAATGAAGGTGCTAGAACGTTCACAAGACAGAAAATGGCATTTTCCAGAAAAATCAAGGGCCATAACTCCGGTGTTACTGATCCTATTTGGCTGGTTTTCGAACTTCTCAGAGCTTTCATTGACATTAACAATCTGTGCAAGTGTGGTAAAGATCAAATAATACAGAAAGGTGCTAGAGTGTTCACAAGGCTTAATATGGCATTTTTCATAAAACAAGGGCCATAACTCCAGTGAAACTAATCCGATCCGATTGGTTTTCGAATTTGTCCAAGCTTTCATTGATATAAAGACAATGGCAAAGTTTCGTAAAGATCCGATTAATAATGAAGGCCCTATAGTGTTCATAAGGCAAAAGTTAACAGACAGACAACAGACGGACAACAGACAACTCGACATCCCATAAACATAATTTCATGTTTGTTAAACACTTTTTTAAACTTTTAATTTCGAAAATCTGGTCGCCCATTTAGGACACACACCGCACTACTTTGTATCTCGAGGGCTCGACTTAGTATCTCGAGCGCTTGACTTAGTAACTTGAGCACTTGACTTATGGGATGGTGAGTTGTCCATCGTCCGTCAGTTAACTTTTACCTCGTTAAGACGGACGGACGAACATTGGAGGTTTATGGGGTAAATGTTTTTTGAGCTAAATTTTCGTCTATGATTATGAGTAACGCAAACGCATAAACCCGTTTGTACCAAAAAATACCAAGAAATTAGCTCATAAATATCAGTCCATTCATACATAAGTTTTAAGTGTCCACCCCTTGGAGCTAAGTTTATTTTGAATGATTTCTTACCCCATACACCATGTTCTGACAAATTTCTACAGAAGGCTTAGGAGCTTAAGCTCATAAGTCGAATTAGCCCTGAGACCCTGCTGGGACCAACAAATTAGCTCATAAACCTCATGTTTTGGAGCAATAGGGACTTCATTTTTCATCCGATCTTTACCAAACTTTACCAGATTGTTAATATCAATAAAAGCTTGGAAAACTTTGATAAACAGCCGGATCGACCCGTAACAACAGAGTTATGGCCCTTGATTTAGTTAAAAATGATATGTGTTGCCCCGTTAAGACAATAAGGCGTTCGTTTTTCATCTGATCTTTACCAAACTTTACCGGATTGTTTATATCAATGTCAAAATACAAAAAATCAAGGGACATAACTCTGGTGTTACTGAGCTAATTTGGTTGGTTTTCAAACTTGTCCGAGCTTTCATTAATATTAGTAATCCGGTAAAGTTTGGAAAAGATCAGATGAAAAACAAACATCCTATCGTCTTAATGAGTTAAAAGTTGACGGACGGACAGACAACGGACGACTCGCAATCCCATAAGTCGAACGCTCGAGATACTAAGCCGAGCGCTCGAGATACCTAAATCGAGCACTTGAGATACTAAGTTGAGCGCTCCAGATAAAAATAAAAAGTGTGTGTCCTAAACGGGACACCGTACGTAAACAGGCAAAATGGCAGATTTTCACAGTTAACTAAAACAAGTATAAGGCATATTTCATAATAATTTTGGTTAGCATATTGCTGAGAGAGCAGAATCTAGTAAGAAACTGTCTTGAAAGTTTCCTTTAGTTTTAAATTTACGCTTTTAACCATAGTGATTATTTACTATCTAATGCACGGTAATGTAAAATGTTTACTCTTCAGTCCTTACCATAACAAATATTGCATATTTCCTCTTCTCTTCACCACAGGACAATTTCAGACCGCAGACCCCTCTTTTTAAAAACTAATTAATATCTTAAATAAACCACAACAAAACTCTAAATAAATGCTCTTACCGAATCAATAAATGATCACTGGGTAATCTTCCATTTAATATCACATTCATGGAAAATTTAGATATATTAACATTAAATAACATTAATAAACATATATATTTCACAATATATAGCATGAAAGTCCGCCCTTCTAAGCGACTTTGTTTTTTCGTCCATCGCGGATGTACTAATCGTGGTCGGCGACATCGCGGACGGTAACAAGATGGAAACCCGCACATTACCGCGTTGTTTTTTTCCAGGTTACCTTTAAATGTAGTTTTAATAATAAATTATAATCAAGAAAATGTTTGTGCATGTTCATGTGAATTACATACATGTACATTACATGTATCTAAAGAGCTGTGTTTAGTATTCATAATTTTGATAGAGCATCATCAAAAAAACTGACCAATCAGTGACCAGGAATAAGACATAACCAATACATTCTGGTAGGTGATAAACTCGGTCTTTATCCTTGATGTTCAACCAAGTTTACTGTTAAAATTAAGGTATCTGCAGTGTGATTATTTTAAAACCCTGCCTATGTCATGCACATTCATGCAAATTGATTCAATATATGTATCTTTTAAGATCAGAATCTTGAAAATTATCATCTTTTTACTCTGCCAAATATTTTTATTTTACTATAGAACCTAAGGATAAAAACCAAGTAACACAAATTTTATCACCTACTGAAAATAAAATCTCAACATCTCTGTAATGCAAAATTATGAATAATGTGTACACATAGATTTTTAAAGCACATCTAGAATACACTTTGTATCCATTTTATGTTTCAGGAACTCGGCATTGAAGCGGTAGTCGTCAACTCCCTTTAATCTCAGTGTTATATTTATGTCCTTATTATTCCAAAACACATCTACAATTTTCATTTAGAACGCATCTTAAACGGATTGACATTGTACATGTTCAGCGCCGTGTGTATTGACGCTGGGAACTGCTGTCCTGTGTTGTGTTTATTTATTCTTTACACGCACATTATCGATGTTAGGAAGATGACACAAATTTTGCTTTGTTTACGTTTATATATAGAAAGATAGAAACACAATGATTATAGAGTTTGTTTATTAAGTCATTTATATTGTGCCAACAAAATCAAAAATCTTGTTTTCATGTACATGTATGCATTTTTATTGTAAAGATACGACAATCTTGACGTTATAAAGTTACAACGTGCATAATCAACTACAATTACACGCCGATGTAATAGACTCTCAATGCATGTACATTATTCAGGCTTGAACATACTTGTATAATGATATCAGAATTTTGGAGTTTTCCTGTTTTTTAACATTCAACAATCAAAACAAAGTGTGAACATGTCAAAAAGTAGAAAACAGACAATGAAGAAACGTAATTTATCGCAGTTCTGACAGCATACTAAAACTTGCTGGATTTAAAGAAACTTAGATCAAACAAAAGTCATGAAAACAGTAACATTGAACAAAGCCCGCGTAGTAATTATATCATTAATTGAGTTTTGACATTTAGAAAACAACAATTATGTTATGATCCTATTGTTTGTTCTTCTTTTGAATTGCCAAAAGAAACCATATACATATGCACACCGTTTCTTTAATAAAAGTATATATCCGGTAAGTATTAAACAAAAGACGATACGCAAAGTCTACATGCATTTTTGTTTTTGTTCAAGAATACATAATTGTACATGTATGTATATTTGTATAAAAGGATTATTGTTTGTTTTTATGGTGTTTTAGGTCGTTTTCAACATGTGAGGTTATATACGTTTTTTTTGTGGTGGGGGCAGACCACCCACTTTTCCTGGGTAGAACCACATCCTGCCATTCGTAAGAATCGGATTAATATTCGCCATTACTCTCACTGGCTACAACTCTGAATTTTTTTTAAAAAAAAATTTGAATAGCCAATACATTATTTAATTAAAATATTTCCTCTTTATATTAAACGTTCTTATCATCGTCATATATAGAGCTGAAAATTGTGTATGAAACAGTGGGTCAGTCTTATTATAAACCCTTTGATGTTGGCTATGGTGCATTTTTTGCAATTTGACTCGGATCACTGAATGACGTAAAGGCCAACGTGACAAGTAGCAGGTGTTGAATTTAGGAGAGTACTCAATTGAATGGTTTTATAAATTAGATGTTTGGATTATGTTTACCATCTTGTGTTTTGTTTTACATTATGCTTTGTCAAGTTTTGTGCAATTAGATTTCCATGTGTCCCTTTAATTCATCTTCTGACTGTGTACTCACTATTCAATACAAAGTACACGCGCGGGTAGCCACGCACCTAGCAACAGAGTGGAAGTTTACCTCGCTTGATTGCGTGTGTTTGTATTATTTCATTTGGATTATTAAATGGTTTCTAAACAGGTACACACTGAACATGTTGTTCATTAAATGTGCACAAATGAAGAAAAAACTGCAAGTCTATTGACACGTATGTAAGAATAGCACAACCGTAAGAGTAGGTCGATCGCGGTTATCACGCCCGTAATATTTACATTATACTGTTATGAGTTCATTTGTTTTGCCAATTTTATATAAAGTCGTATAAAGTTTAATTTTTGTAATGTATTATTTATAAAATATATATGTTTGTAAGTGTTCTTTCAAAATGGTCAACAAACTGTATCATTGTGATATATTAAGCATATATTATTGTGTGTGATAGTAAACAAAGAAAGAAAATGTATCATATCTTACGTGTTTGTTTTCGTTCCTGAATTATTTACACGTATGCGTTTCAAGTACAGACAACCTAGTAGTTGATACGTTTCATATTCTCACTTCTATTATACGTGTCACTAACGATTATCGTTCCTGAATTATTGACACGCCTAATATACGACTTATCGTTCCTGAATTATTTACACGTATGCGATTCAAGTACAGACAACCTAGTAGTAGATACGTTTCCCATTGTCACTTCTATTATACGTGTCACTAACGAATACGACTTATCGTTCCTGAATTATTTACACGTATGCGATTCAAGAACAGACAACCTAGTAGTAGATACGTTTCCCATTGTCACTTCTATTATACGTGTCACTAACGAATACGACTTATCGTTCCTGAATTATTTACACGTATGCGATTCAAGAACAGACAACCTAGTAGTAGATACGTTTCCCATTGTCACTTCTTTTATACGTGTCACTAACGAATACGACTTATCGTTCCTGAATTATTTACACGTATGCGATTCAAGAACAGACAACCTATAGTAGTAGATACGTTTCCCATTGTCACTTCTATTATACGTGTCACTAACGAATACGACTTATCGTTCCTGAATTATTTACACGTATGCGATTCAAGAACAGACAACCTAGTAGTAGATACGTTTCCCATTGTCACTTCTAGTATACGTGTCACTAACGAATACGACTTATCGTTCCTGAATTATTTACACGTATGAGATTCAAGGACGGACAAGTTTAGTAGTTTACTGGATTATCGTTCCTGAATTATTTACACGTATGCGATTCAAGGCATAAAACGTAGATATTAAAATGTAAATTTACGTGGCATCAGTATAAATTCACTTTATTACATAGATATTGACGTATAAACCACCTTCGGAATCACTGAAATACGTGTTGAATTATATAGACACAATCCACTTCATTCTTCGAATCTAAACACAAAACGTAGAAATTCAACTTGTAAATTTTACATTGCAACTGTATAAATCCACTTCATATATATGTTATCCAGCTTTTGCATCAATGAAATACTTATTGAATTATATAAACACACTCCAATCACGTTTTAATAAATATTCCTTTTATGTATATCACATGTTCTTAATGTGTTATGTATAAGAATAAATAATTATTTTGATAAGGAAACGCAAAATTGATAATTAAATAAATGTAAATATAAGCCTTATCTCTATAAGCCATATATCTTGACTTTGTATATAGTAGAAATACACAAGCACAACTTAAATGATAGCATTTGCTCAAATGTCAATGAACAGTGTAGGTGTGAAAAACATTAAACGTCCACAAAAGAAAAGCAAACAAGCACACTTAATGACAGTATCCACTTAACTTTGAGTGATTAGCTGACACCTTTATACAGTTATAATAACTGTATACTAATTAGTGTTTGTAAGATAGCTTGGATGCGCTGAAGCCGTAACATTTCTAGAAATAGTATATATACTTGATAAAAACAGAAACATGTCAGATAATCTGTTTCTTCTGAAGAAAAGTCAATCTACGCAACCTTTACGATGGCTACTGTTACTTACGGACAGAAATCGAATGAGTATGAGGATGAGTGGCCCGCTTTAGGCGATTATAAGGTATGTATAACTAATAAGTCTCTATCCACAATAGAGACTTACGCATTTATTGCTGTAACACCACCAACACAACCACCATCAACAACAGACACAATCACTATTAAACCACCTCCAATAAGAAATCTTTACACAAAATAACGACACAGCGTCTGTAAAGATAGTCATGGTTGACAAAGATGCGAACGAAATGAATGTTATTGCGGTCAATATTCCTTCGGCCTCAATTCTGCTATGTACGTTTCACGTACTGAAATATTTCAAGAAAAAGGTAAGCGAATGTGACATTGACATGCCTTCTAAACAGTCACTTATGAAGTTGTTGACAGTTCTGTGCTATGCAAAATCTGAGGATGATTATTCAGATAACTACAACATTCTCAAAACCTCTTTCCCCGGTTTCATTGGATATTATGACAAAAATTGGCACAACTGTATTCAACTTTGGGTTCATTATTTTAGGGAGAAATTAGAATTTTTGGGCAACCACACTAACAACAGAATCGAAAGTCATAATCAAAAACTAAAGCAGTATATCAAGAGAACAAACCATTTAGAGCAGTCTGTTAAGCGACTTTTCAAATTTATACATGACACTTACAGAACAAAACACTTAAATCAATTCAAAAACTTGAAAACTCGAATTAACACGAGAAACGTATCACCGCTTCATGCGGAAATTTCCAGTGTCTGTGAGCATGCTGCGGCAGATCTCCTGTCTCGGCAACTAGATAAAAATACACACAACAAATATGTTATCACGACGCATGACGAAAATACGTACACAGTAAATGTAAACGAAAACACTTACACTGTCACGAACAATGCCGAGGTTTGCACGTGCACATTTCACACAATATATTCCTTGCCTTGTCACCACATATTCAGTGTAAGAACACATTTAGGGCTTCATTTATTCGATAAAAGTTGTGTAGCAACCCGTTGGCTTAAAGAAATAAAAAACAGTGAATTGTAATTCCAATTACCAACATAATTTTAGTAGAAAGAAAACACAAAAACACGAAAATGACGCCACGGGAAAAATATAACACAGCAACAAATTTTTTCAAAGATTTTGCCCAATTTATTTCAACATGTGGTGAAAAAGAAAAAAGTTTTTCCAAAATATAATATCCAATTTAAAAAATACATGTAACAAACAAGTATAAAACGTTTTTATACGTTTTTATACGTGTCACTAACTAATCTCCTTATTGACACTTATTACTTAATACGTTTCCCATTCTATTATACGTATACGTGTCACTAGACAGGAAACACGAATAAACGTATACGTGTCACTAGACAGGAAACACGAATAAACGTATACGTGTCAATAGACTCGGCCATTATGTAAATGAACGTGAAAAACTCTGTAGCTGCAAGGGGTTGGTGGCTGGGGTTGAACTTAGGACCCCTTGCATATGAACATTCTTCCTTTTCACTACTAAGCTATGACCTATCGATTTACATTAACATTACTACTGAGGTCTACACAATAAAATATACTGAAAATATATTGAAAATACAGTATAGTTTGTCTTTGACAGTTGAACATTATGGATGAAATTATGGATTTGGTACAACTATCAAAATGATAATCTATATAGATCTACTTATTGAATTATATTACCAACGCTTTGGGTAAGGAAAACATTAACCTGTCGAATAAACTAACCAAAATGAAAGATTCTGCACTGTCCACTAATTATTTCGTAACTTTTTGTTGTGATAACATTTGTTATGGAGGAACGAAAAAGACAAAGATTTACCAAATGTGATTTTGCTAGACTGATTCCAATTTTATTGCACGATAAAATAAATCGACGAAACTATATTTTGTAAACCAGACTAAAACCGGTGTCTATGTAAACATTCTTTCTTTAAATTCACCCGTGACACTGCATGAACCTACACTGACCCATTAATAACCTTGGCCTATTTGTCTGTATCAGCAAGTCGTCACGTAGAACAATCGCAGAAATCCTTCATATATCCTTAGACCGTCTATGTGCAAACTGGTTTTGGTTTAAAAGGTAACCATTTTGTTCCATTTCTCTTTCATTAAGTTACAACACAAGTTGCATATCTAATGTCTAATGCATTTTACATTTTTAGCCTTAGGTGGACAGTTTTCTTTAGGCTTTATACTGCTTTCGATCATGCGTGCATACACAGTTTTCCAGGTTGTCGCTGCCACAGCTAGCCAGGTATTACAGTGTAATGACTACATCGCTGTCTGTCCATATTATATTGTCTGTGTATACCAAAGAAGACAAAAACAGAATTGCAGACCAAGGTCCAAGCCCTCATCCAGGCATGGAATGGATCACTATACACTGGAAAGGCATCCTAAAGCTATTCCTCGACTTACAGACTCATGAAGCAACAGTTCCGGATTTATATTGAAGTAACTTTCTCACAAATTGCTCCTATCATGGCACACCTCCACCTCTTCTCCCGATTAAAGTGAAGTTCCAGACTGGCGTGATGCATCAGCATTCGAGAAAAGCGAGTAACACCTGTCATCTAACTATTGACCTTCATCCCAGTTACATCTATAGCTTGCAAGATACTCGAGCACATCCTACATAATAGTGCTAGGAAGCAGAATGACAAATACAAGATCCTTACAGATGCTTAAAGACATATTTCTAGCCTATTGTATTTGGGGGGGGGGGGGGGGGAGAGAATTTCTATAGGTAACTGTAAATCACTGTTAGCCATACAATTTCATAAGCAAAGTGTGATATTCAATCTTTTTTCAGTTCTTCAGATTATGAGGCCCATCCAATAAAGCATTTGTGACCAGTACACATAATAACACATTAAAGAATGTTGTATATTTATTGTGTTGTGCTCTGATTTTTGGTCTAAAAACAATTAACAAATACCAGATAAGTTTTGTATCCAAAAGCTAAATTATGAACATACATTTCTTCATTAAAGTAAATTGCAAAGTGTTGTTAAGCTATTCTTACCCTCAATATAGAGCGGGCCTCAATTTATCTACCTGAGTTGATCAGCCATGAAGCGTGCTGGCTGTAAATATTCAAGCTTCTCATGATTTTTCAATGACCAAGTAGCGTTGGGAAATGTGTCTTTAACATGATTTTCGATCCAAACAATCTTGCGAGACCCAGCTCAAAACTACAGTACAAAAGCCAGATAGACATTGTATTCCTGGACTTTGCAAAGGTGTCAACAAGGTCCCGCACAACCAACTCGTGTATTCTATGGAGTCAGGGGTCGAACACTTCCATGGATACATACCTTTCTTCAGAACAGAAAAGAACTTTGTCTATAGGGAATTTTGTCTATAGAGAATTTCTATAGGTAACTGTAAATCACTGTTAGCCATACAATTTCATAAGCAAAGTGTGATATTCAATCTTTTTTCAGTTCTTCAGATTATGAGGCCCACCCAATAAAGCATTTGTGACCAGTACACATAATAACACATTTAAGAATGTTGTATATTTATTGTGTTGTGCTCTGATTTTTGGTCTAAAAACAATTAACAAATACCAGATAAGTTTTGTATCCAAAAGCTAAATTATGAACATACATTTCTTCATTAAAGTAAATTGCAAAGTGTTGTTAAGCTATTCTTACCCTCAATATAGCAATGCTATACAAATAAACAACTAAGAGTGGGCCTCAATTTATCTACCTGAGTTGATCAGCCATGAAGCGTGCTGGCTGTAAATATTCAAGCTTCTCATGATTTTTCAATGACCAAGTAGCGTTGGGAAATGTGTCTTTAACATGATTTTCGATCCAAACAATCTTGCGAGACCCAGCTCAAAACTACAGTACAAAAGCCAGATAGACATTGTATTCCTGGACTTTGCGAAGGTGTCAACAAGGTCCCGCACAACCAACTCGTGTATTGTATGGAGTCAGGGGTAAAACACTTCCATGGATACATACCTTTCTTCAGAACAGAAAAGAACTTTGTCCTCCTTGAAGGTAACCAGTCCACTTAAGCTGATATCCTGTCATGAGTTCCACAATGGACTGTCCTTAGCCTACTACCTTTTTGACCTTTATTAAAGGCAATGTAGCGACACAGCCAAATAAGTAATAGATAGAGTATGGTTTCATTTAAACATCGAGGTATTTAAATTAACCAACAAGATGAAACCATACTCTATTTGTTTTGTAGCATGTCCATTACAGCTCTATTTCAGTTATTCTAACTGTTATTCTCACAGTTATTCTGACAGGTCTTATTTTCAATTAAACGATTTACACCTGTCTCTGAACAAAGAGAATTGTCTGTGACCATGCTACAAGCTATGTTATTGAGAGTTGTGAAAAATTGGAAAAAGGTGAAAGAATTATAAAAATCGGATGATAAACAAAAAAGATATGACCATTTGAATGTTGTTCTAATAATGGAGATGGAAGCTGCCATTTTGAGAACTATGACATCACAGTTCCAAATTACCATATATGGAATATTGATAAATATCATTTAAAGCAAAGAAAAACAGTGCAAATGGATGCAAATCCTTTACTAGTCATATAAAGCATTATTGCCATTAAGTATACATATTTTTCATACAGTTGCTGTCATTTCATTTCATGAATCAGGAAATATTCATGTTTATAAATATTCCATATACATGTATGGTCATTTAGAACTGCGATATCATAGCTCTCAAAATGGCGGCTTCCATAACCGTTTCAACAGAACCTTCAAATGATCATATCTCCTTTGTTTGTCATCCGATTCTGATCGCTACATTCCCTTTAATGACCCCAAGATGTAATCAAGTTTTACAGAACTCTCAATAATACAGATGGTTTGGCTGTGTTGCTACATTCCCTTTAATGACACCAAGATGTAATCAAGTTTTACAGAACTCTCAATAATACAGATGGTTTGGCTGTGTCCCTACATTCCCTTTAATGACCCCAAGATGTAATCAAGTATTACAGAACTCTCAATAATACAGATGGTTTGGCTGTGTTGCTACATTCCCTTTAATGACCCCAAGATGAAATCAAGTTTTAAAGAACTCTCAATAATAAAGATGGTTTGGCTGTGTCCCTACATTCCCTTTAATGACCCCAAGATGTAATCAAGTTTTACAGAACACTCAATAATAAAGATGGTTTGGCTGTGTCCCTACATTCCCTTTAATGACCCCAAGATGTAATCAAGTTTTACAGAACTCTCAATAATACAGATGGTTTGGCTGTGTTGCTACATTCCCTTTAATGACCCCAAGATGTAATCAAGTTTTACAGAACTCTCAATAATACAGATGGTTTGACTGTGTCGCTACATTCCCTTTAATGACACCAAGATGTAATCAAGTTTTACAGAACTCTCAATAATAAAGATGGTTTGGCTGTGTCCCTACATTCCCTTTAATGACCCCAAGATGTAATCAAGTTTTACAGAACTCTCAATAATAAAGATGGTTTGGCTGTGTCGCTACATTCCCTTTAATGACCCCAAGATGTAATCAAGTTTTACAGAACTCTCAATAATAAAGATGGTTTGGCTGTGTCCCTACATTCCCTTTAATGACCCCAAGATGTAATCAAGTTTTACAGAACTCTCAATAATACAGATGGTTTGGCTGTGTCCCTACATTCCCTTTAATGACCCCAAGATGTAATCAAGTTTTACAGAACTCTCAATAATAAAGATGGTTTGGCTGTGTCCCTACATTCCCTTTAATGACCCCAAGATGTAATCAAGTTTTACAGAACTCTCAATAATAAAGATGGTTTGGCTGTGTCCCTACATTCCCTTTAATGACCCCAAGATGTAATCAAGTTTTACAGAACTCTCAATAATAAAGATGGTTTGGCTGTGTCGCTACATTCCCTTTAATGACCCCAAGATGTAATCAAGTTTTACAGAACTCTCAATAATACAGATGGTTTGGCTGTGTCCCTACATTCCCTTTAATGACCCCAAGATGTAATCAAGTTTTACAGAACTCTCAATAATAAAGATGGTTTGGCTGTGTCCCTACATTCCCTTTAATGACCCCAAGATGTAATCAAGTTTTACAGAACTCTCAATAATAAAGATGGTTTGGCTGTGTAGCTACATTCCCTTTAATGTCTCCAAGATGTAACTCGCGACTCTTTGCAGACGAGTGTTCCCTTTGCAGACCCATCTGAAATTACGCTGGAAATTCTCAGAATCAGCCTCAGACCTCTAACCAAACCCCATAGGGTCACGTACACATATACAGGAAGGCGTTCATCCGGGCGGTTTCAGTTATTTGCTCTATTTGGCAATCAGGTTCAAAGTATAAATAAATCAAAATGCTAATTTCAGCTCTTGATAACAACTTCAAGATTGTCGTGTGTCCCTTTAAGGTAGGTTGTTTAGAGCTGTGAGAATATAGAAAGTGCTGGTGGTATCTGACCTAAAAATGTTCGCCCATATATTGGACAAGTATTGTACATGAAAGATAACTGTCTTATCGGTGGAAGCATAGTTTCAAGGTGACATCTTGGTATAGTACAGAACAGGGGTGGATCCAAGCCAGATGCTCCCCCACCCCCCACTACCCTCCTCCTCTAAACTGAAAAAGGTGTTTGTGTGTGTTTTTTTTGGTTGTGATTTGGTTTTTAAAAGTTGCGCCCCACTTTCCCCACCAATATGAAATCCTGTATCCGCCCATGCAGATGAACTTTAAATACAACTGTCATTTTAATCTCTTTTTATTTGATATTTCGTGCAACAGCAAGCCATCAGTTGTTCTCTATCTTTTTGTTTGTACCACAGTGATCCTTTAGTGGTAGAGCATCCGCCGCACACATGGAGATCATGGGTTCAATCCCCGGCCAGCTCACATTGAAGACTTCATAAAAATGGTACTAGTACCTCCCTTGTTTGATGTTCACAGTATGAAAGGTAGTGCTAGGACTGGTTGGCACGGTGACCATACCATGTGACCAGGTGGGGTATAATGTGTCTTAGACTGGTATTACGGTGTGGCAGTACCATACATTGGAAAATTGAGCTCACTGCTAAAAGTAGATTCCATTGTGACAGGGCTGATTTTGGAAAAAAGAAGCGCGAGACTGTTAAAATTGGGGGGGAAAGTCAGCGTGATTTTCACTATTATGGGGAATGCTTTGAAATTTTTCGTTAAAAGGTATGTTTTAGGTATAATATTGATCTGGTATTGAATTTAGCATACAAACTATGTAAAGTCTGTCGCTTTTATTTTAAAAAAAATAGATTTTTTTTAAGATTGGGATTTTTTTCTCAGAATTTGGAAAACATAGATGCTTTTGCAGTTGGGAAGAGGCTGAATTTTGACCCCAGTTAAATTGGTTGAAATGGCCCTGTGTGAATTGACTTATAAAAGATTGTTAAAGTGGCATTAAACACCATACATACGTTCCTTTCTTGTTAGTGTCTAATTGCAATGAAGAAGATATGGACAAATTGTTGATGTTTATCATATTATTTAGATAAAATATCATAATTTGATTTGAAGTTCAAATCAAATTTATTCATTTAAAAGAGGCTTGTCTCCAGCTATCGGTTACACCCCATACTGTCCAGAAAAGGTTACACCCCATACTGTCCAGAAAGGTTACACATCATACTGTCCAGAAAGGTTACACCCCATACTGTCCAGAAAGGTTACACCTCATACTGTCCAGAAAGGTTACACCTCATACTGTCCAGAAAGGTTACACATCATACTGTCCAGAAAGGTTACACCCCATACTGTCCAGAAAGGTTACACCCCATACTGTCCAGAAAGGTTACACCCCATACTGTCCAGAAAGGTTACACCTCATACTGTCCAGAAAGGTTACACCTCATACTGTCCAGAAAGGTTACACATCATACTGTCCAGAAAGGTAACAACCCATACTGTCCAGAAAGGTCACACCTTATACTGTCCAGAAAGGTTACACCTCATACTGTCCAGAAAGGTTACACCCCATACTGTCCAGAAAGGTTACACCCCATACTGTCCAGAAAGGTAACACCCCATACTGTCCAGAAAGGTTACACCTCATACTGTCCAGAAAGGTTACACATCATACTGTCCAGAAAGGTCACACCTCATACTGTCCAGAAAGGTTACACCTCATACTGTCCAGAAAGGTTACACCCCATACTGTCCAGAAAGGTTACACCCCATACTGTCCAGAAAGGTTACACATCATACTGTCCAGAAAGGTCACACCCCATACTGTCCAGAAAGGTCACACCCCATACTGTCCAGAAAGGTTACACCTCATACTGTCCAGAAAGGTTACACATCATACTGTCCAGAAAGGTCACACCCCATACTGTCCAGAAAGGTCACACCCCATACTGTCCAGAAAGGTTACACCCCATACTGTCCAGAAAGGTCACACCCCATACTGTCCAGAAAGGTTACACCTCATACTGTCCAGAAAGGTCACACCCCATACTGTCCAGAAAGGTTACACCTCATACTGTCCAGAAAGGTTACACATCATACTGTCCAGAAAGGTCACACCCCATACTGTCCAGAAAGGTTACACATCATACTGTCCAGAAAGGTTACACCCCATACTGTCCAGAAAGGTTACACATCATACTGTCCAGAAAGGTTACACCCCATACTGTCCAGAAAGGTTACACATCATACTGTCCAGAAAGCTTACACCCCATACTGTCCAGAAAGGTTACACCCCATACTGTCCAGAAAGGTTACACCCCATACTGTCCAGAAAGGTTACACATCATACTGTCCAGAAAGGTTACACATCATACTGTCCAGAAAGGTCACACCTCATACTGTCCAGAAAGGTCACACCTCATACTGTCCAGAAAGGTTACACCCCATACTGTCCAGAAAGGTTACACCCCATACTGTCCAGAAAGGTCACACATCATACTGTCCAGAAAGGTCACACCTCATACTGTCCAGAAAGGTCACACCTCATACTGTCCAGAAAGGTTACACCCCATACTGTCCAGAAAGGTTACACCCCATACTGTCCAGAAAGGTTACACATCATACTGTCCAGAAAGGTCACACATCATACTGTCCAGACAGGTCACACCTCATACTGTCCAGAAAGGTTACACCCCATACTGTCCAGAAAGGTTACACATCATACTGTCCAGAAAGGTCACACCTCATACTGTCCAGAAAGGTCACACCCCATACTGTCCAGAAAGGTTACACCCCATACTGTCCAGAAAGGTTACACCCCATACTGTCCAGAAAGGTTACACCTCATACTGTCCAGAAAGGTTACACCCCATACTGTCCAGAAAGGTTACACATCATACTGTCCAGAAAGGTCACACCTCATACTGTCCAGAAAGGTTACACCCCATACTGTCCAGAAAGGTTACACATCATACTGTCCAGAAAGGTTACACATCATACTGTCCAGAAAGGTTACACCCCATACTGTCCAGAAAGGTTACACATCATACTGTCCAGAAAGGTCACACCCCATACTGTCCAGAAAGGTTACACCTCATACTGTCCAGAAAGGTTACACATCATACTGTCCAGAAAGGTTACACCTCATACTGTCCAGAAAGGTCACACCCCATACTGTCCAGAAAGGTTACACCTCATACTGTCCAGAAAGGTTACACATCATACTGTCCAGAAAGGTTACACATCATACTGTCCAGAAAGGTCACACCTCATACTGTCCAGAAAGGTTACACCCCATACTGTCCAGAAAGGTTACACATCATACTGTCCAGAAAGGTTACACATCATACTGTCCAGAAAGGTTACACCTCATACTGTCCAGAAAGGTTACACATCATACTGTCCAGAAAGGTCACACCTCATACTGTCCAGAAAGGTTACACCCCATACTGTCCAGAAAGGTTACACCCCATACTGTCCAGAAAGGTTACACATCATACTGTCCAGAAAGGTCACACCTCATACTGTCCAGAAAGGTCACACCTCATACTGTCCAGAAAGGTTACACCCCATACTGTCCAGAAAGGTTGCACATCATACTGTCCAGAAAGGTCACACCTCATACTGTCCAGAAAGGTCACACCTCATACTGTCCAGAAAGGTTACACCCCATACTGTCCAGAAAGGTTACACCCCATACTGTCCAGAAAGGTTACACCTCATACTGTCCAGAAAGGTTACACCCCATACTGTCCAGAAAGGTTACACATCATACTGTCCAGAAAGGTCACACCTCATACTGTCCAGAAAGGTTACACCCCATACTGTCCAGAAAGGTTACACATCATACTGTCCAGAAAGGTTACACATCATACTGTCCAGAAAGGTTACACCCCATACTGTCCAGAAAGGTTACACATCATACTGTCCAGAAAGGTCACACCCCATACTGTCAAGAAAGGTTACACCTCATACTGTCCAGAAAGGTTACACCTCATACTGTCCAGAAAGGTTACACATCATACTGTCCAGAAAGGTTACACCTCATACTGTCCAGAAAGGTCACACCCCATACTGTCCAGAAAGGTCACACCTCATACTGTCCAGAAAGGTTACACATCATACTGTCCAGAAAGGTTACACATCATACTGTCCAGAAAGGTCACACCTCATACTGTCCAGAAAGGTTACACCCCATACTGTCCAGAAAGGTTACACATCATACTGTCCAGAAAGGTTACACATCATACTGTCCAGAAAGGTTACACCTCATACTGTCCAGAAAGGTTACACATCATACTGTCCAGAAAGGTCACACCTCATACTGTCCAGAAAGGTTACACCTCATACTGTCCAGAAAGGTTACACATCATACTGTCCAGAAAGGTTACACCTCATACTGTCCAGAAAGGTCACACCCCATACTGTCCAGAAAGGTTACACCTCATACTGTCCAGAAAGGTTACACATCATACTGTCCAGAAAGGTTACACATCATACTGTCCAGAAAGGTCACACCCCATACTGTCCAGAAAGGTTACACCTCATACTGTCCAGAAAGGTTACACATCATACTGTCCAGAAAGGTTACACCCCATACTGTCCAGAAAGGTTACACATCATACTGTCCAGAAAGGTTACACCCCATACTGTCCAGAAAGGTTACACATCATACTGTCCAGAAAGGTTACACATCATACTGTCCAGAAAGGTTACACATCATACTGTCCAGAAAGGTCACACCCCATACTGTCCAGAAAGGTCACACCCCATACTGTCCAGAAGGGTTACACATCATACTGTCCAGAAAGGTCACACCCCATACTGTCCAGAAAGGTCACACCCCATACTGTCCAGAAAAAGGTATTAAATGAATCGTTCTTGAATTGAAAAATCAGGGCTGACCTGATCAGGAGTCTGTTCTATATATAAGGCAAAAAAATTGCTTAGTTTCCTATAAACCTGACCGACTAGCTATTTTTGTTCGCGATGATTCAGATGTTATATAATGGCATTGGATAACTGTCAAAATCTGTCCAATATTTGACAAGGTTCATGCTCTTTGTTAGGTTTAGTAGTGGTCATCTTGGACGTCGGGATGACATAATTTTAACAAACATCTCGGTGTCATACATATGAAGTTTGGTCAAAAGTTCCATAAAAAAATTGTTGTCCAATAGACAAAAACGTTGCAAGTAATGAGAAATGGATATAAATAAGCAGTGCTTTGTGATAGTGTTGCAACTTTCGGTTCTTCGAACATGGTGACCCCCAGCAATGCAGGTAAGTAGCCAGGTACCAGCAGTGCACATTAGTAACCAGGTACCAGCTGTGCACACTTATAACCATGTTCAAGCTGTGCACATAAGTAACCAGGTACCAGCTGGGCACACTTATAGCCAGGTTCAAGCAGTGCACATTAAGTAACCAGGTACCAGCAGTGTAAGTTAGTAACCAGCTACCAGCAGTGTAAGTAACCAGGTACCAGCAGTGTAAGTTAGTAACCAGGTACCAGCAGTGCAAATTAGTAACCAGGTACCAGCTGTGTACACTTATAACCAAGTTCAAGCTGTGCACATAAGTAACCAGGTACCAGCTGGGCACACTTATAGCCAGGTTCAAGCAGTGCACATTAAGTAACCAGGTACCAGCAGTGTAAGTTAGTAACCAGCTACCAGCAGTGTAAGTTAGTAACCAGGTACCAGCAGTGTAAGTTAGTAACCAGGTACCAGCAGTGTAAGTTAGTAACCAGCTACCAGCAGCGCCCACTTATAGCCAGGTTCAAGCTGTGCACATTAGTAACCAGGACACCAGGTACCAGCTGTGCACACTTATAGCAAGGTTCAAGCTGTGTACATTAGTAACCAGGTACCAGCAGTGTAAGTTAGTAATCAGGTACCAGCAGTGCACACTTACAGGTGTACCGGAAGTAAAACAAATCCCATTGAGTCCTGTACAATATTTTCCAAGGCTTGAAGCTTTCTACTTTGTCATTTTTCAAACTAAGAATCTAAGATATGTAAGATTAACTTATATATTCTTAGTGATATGACCTTCCTCTCTAGAAATTTGCTGAGAAAAGTAGGGGTCATTTGGCATTTAAGAAAATAGAATTCTGATCTTGGTTGACACCATAAACAAACTGCATTCATTCGGCACCCCTTACATGTATTCTACTTTCATTTTCAAAACTTTCAAGTGATAAATAAAATCATCATACAGCCATGCAAATGGGTCTCACAAACAAGTCATTTCAGCCAGAAAAACAGGCCTTAAATACTCAAAAATGCATTTTATCGCAAAAAGTCAGGATTATAAACTTCTTTCGACACCAGGCATGAATATCAAAGTGATTGACTTCGTGTATGCCTTATAACCAGGTACCAGCGGCACACCTTAATAACCAGCAGTTAAAAAATACATTTTACGGACATAATTTGTTGTTTCCAGTCAAATTCTCAGCTTAGACATTGTACATATTTTTATCTTTTAGTCAATATGAGCTCAGACATTACACAGACATTATTTGTTGCATATTTGCAGGCGGTCTGAGCATTGTCACGAAGAAGTTGGTATTGAAATAACCAATAAACAATTGTATAGTGAATCTAAATTTAATCCAGTTTTGTTCGTCCAGTTTCAACAGTTAGTGAAATTGTCAATGTGCACAATTGTCCATACAATTTAATACAAATGACCAGAGTTGATCAATACAGCTAAATCTAATGTAAACCTAAGGAGTCTCAGACCAAGAACAGACTGAGACTAAGAATCAAGACTGAGACTAAAAGAAATAACTGACTTGGAGGCAAAATATTTATAAAATGAGTTTTGTCCAGCTGTGTAATGCTAGGTTCCCACTGTCGTGCGATCCGTTACGAACGCCACAATTGGCCATTCGTAGCTGATCGTGGAACTTCTCTGAAATTTCAGGTTTGGATACGAGGTGATGCGAGTCGATACGTTCTGATACAATTTGTTGCGCACGAATGCGATCTGGTCGCGATTTGTCAATTTCAGGTGTCACGATCTGTCACGGTCTGATCTCCCGTTTAGATACAATCACATACGTTCCGATAGGAGATTACTAAGATGTGCTCTCTTCAATGAGACGCATTAAATCTTGTCCGGTATATATATGGGCACGAGAACTCGTAACAGATCGTGAGCGTTCGCGTAAAAAACGTAACTACTCGTATCTACTCGCATTTACTCGCATCTCCTTGTATCAACTCCTATCTGCCCGTGAGTCATTCGTGTCAGGTCTTGAGCAATGGGACCTGACAGAGCGTAACAGATCGTGGGAGATCTCAACAGAGCGTGTTGTTTGTCTTGTCTAAGATCGATCCCGATCACCACGATTTGGAAGCATGATTAGATGCGATATGTCGCGCTTTGTTACGATGCAATACGATCTGATACGATGATCCCGATTGACAATTGATCGTGTTGATCGTAGAAAAATTTTGAACCGTTCAAAAATTTTCTACGATTAACACGATTGCCACTACTGACCTCAAGATCTGATAAGATCTGATAGGATCACCACGATTAGTCCACGATTAAGACCACGATTTCAATCGTGCCGCGAATAGTGATAGTGGGAACCTAGCATAAAGGGACCCCTCTACAGGGGTACAACTCTGGGAGTTTGCAGTAATTCACTATTTCAGAGTTTTGGCATTTTGACTCTTGCATGTACTCCTTCTATACCCTTTGAGATTTCATGTTATTTTATGGTGTTTTTCTTAGTGATGATGTGTCGATGCACAATAATGTCACAGATTTTGACTTCACCCACTGGGGCTCTTAGTGGGTAATTGGGCCAAAAGCCACAAAAAATGCATATATTGTCCAAATGTGAATGGTTATGATTCAAATTTGGTATGGTCATTGATGAACTCGAGGCACAGCATATATTAAATGGGTTATGACCTCCTGCATAAAGCAGCCCCTCTACAGGGATACAACTTGGGGTAACTGACTGTAATTTTCTGCCTTGTGACACTAACTTCTTCTATACCCTTAGAGATATTAAGTTAATGTTTGGTGTTTCTTAGTTAAGGATGTTTAGATGCGCAATAAGATTTGGTATTTTGGCTCAATGCACTGGGATCACCTAGGAAAAACACACAAAATGCATATAGTGTCCAAATGTGAATTCATTTGATTCTAATTTGGTACGGTCATTTAGGGTGTATATAAAACGGTTTCACCTCCTGCATAAAGTGCCAGTCTACTGGGGTACAACTTGGGAAACTTGCAGTAATTTACTATTACGAAGTTTCTGCCTTGTGACACTAACTCCCTCTATACTCCTTTAGATTTCAAGTTCATGTGTGGTGTATTTCTTAGTTAAGGATGTGCAGATGCACAATAAGTTTTTCGTTTTTGGCTCCATCCTCGGGTCTCTCTAGGGGATAATCAGGTAAAAAAAAGGAATATCTTGTCCAAATGTGAATGCAGTTAATTCTAATTTGCTATGGTCATTTAGGGACTCAAGGCACAATATATATGAAACGGGATTTGTCTTCCTGTGTAAAGGGGCCCCTCTTCATGGTTACAACTTGGGGAACTTGCAGTTATTTTTATGTTCGACTGCCATTTTGCTGAGTGCAGGGCAAAGGTTTTTGTCATAAGTGCTACAACAACTAATTTAGTTTGTTGTATATTTGCAGTCAATCTGAGCTCATAATATATTGTACAGGCATTATTTGTTGTATATTTGCAGTCAATATGAGCTCATAATATATTGTACAGGCATTATTTATTGTATATCTGCAGTCAATATGAGCTCATAATATATTGTACAGACATTATTTGTTGTATATTTGCAGTCAATATGAGCTCATATATTGTACAGACATTATTTATTGTATATCTGCAGTCAATATGAGCTCATATATTGTACAGACATTATTTATTGTATATCTGCAGTCAATATGAGCTCATATATTGTACAGACATTATTTATTGTATATCTGCAGTCAATATGAGCTCATATATTGTACAGACATTATTTGTTGTTTATTTTCAGTCATTATGAGCTCATATATTGTAGACATTATTTGTTGTTTATTTTCAGTCATTATGAGCTCAGACATTGTACAGACAGAATTTGTAGCTACAGATTACGGAAAGAATTATGTGAAACTTCTGCATGTCAGGAAAGATGGAAACATCCATTATATCAAGGTAATTGGCATGGTTCAAACTCATACAGTTTCCTGTGTGAGAGACCACAGTAGTGGCTTAGTTGTAGAGAGTTCGACTTAAGTTGAAGTGGAAATATTAACAAATCAATAATCAATAGATAATTAATGTTAATTGTTAAGTGTAAATATTTCGGTAAATTTAAATATAGCTGACTTAAACTAAGATCATTTTAAGGTAGATATTTCTAAACATGCTAAATTGAAATTATTTAAAATGAAATTGATTAATGAGACTGTTATAAAGTATTTACTGAGCAATATTTACTGCGCATGCGCGCACTTAATTATCACAGCGACAGTGGCTTAATCAGAAGTATGACTGGGTACAGCTGTGTAACTCTGAGATGTGAGATTGTATGCAGGTTGGCATGTTTTCTGTTTCAGGAATTGGAAGTGTGTACTGCCCTAACCTTGAATAATTACCGAGATTACATCTACGGCGACAATTCTGATATTATTGCCACGGATACGCAGAAAAACACAGTCTATATTCTTGCCAAGCAGTTTGGGGTAGGTTATCTATTTAAATGTATTGTAGCATGTACATACATAAAGCTTCTGTGGGAAGCTCTCATGGTAGCTCGTGTCTATGTCAACAAGAAGCATGACTTCCATAAAAATCTCGGTTTTAATTGAGCTCTGTGGCTAAACTACCTTCGTGAGAATTAGCTCGGTCAGTGATGGAAATTGTTCTGTAATGACTTGCAAATTCACCATATTTTGTGACGTATATTAAATTGTCATATCTGTTTTATAGGGCCTAAACATAATGAATGAGCCTAAAAAATTACCCCTTTTTACAAAACAAATATAAAGACAATTTGCTTTTACATGTATTACATTGTCCTACAAAGGCACTACATTTGAATGTTTACTTTTCAGGTAACGAGTATCGAGAAGTTTGCTTTGTTGCTTAGCAACCACTTTCTAACAAAATATGCGCATGTTGTTGGAACAAAAATCAACATTGAAGAGTACCCTTGGAAGAGAATGGAAATTGTAAGTAACGTGACTGATCAGCCATGATGGTTTTAAATACTTATTATACCCCTGCTGTCACAAAGTGAAGTGGGGGCTATATAGGAATCACGTTGTCTGTAAAGTCGCGTCACGTAACACATTTTTGTCGCATCACGTCCAATCCCATCACGTTACATATTTTGATTACTTGCATTCCTCAAACCATTTTGAATGGGTTGTTCCCAAACAGTGACTGTGTCGGGTATCATGTCATGTGTCTATGTCATGGTATAACAGTGACTGTGTTGGGTATCATGCCATGTGTCTATGACATGGTATAACAGTGACTGTGTCGGGTATCATGACATGTGTCTATGTCATGGTATAACAGTGACTGTGTTGGGTGTCATGCCATGTGTCTATGGCATGGTATAACAGTGACTGTGTCGGGTATCATGACGTGTGTCTATGGCATGGTATAACACTGACTGTGTTGGGTATCATGTCATGTGTCTACGGCATGGTATAACACTGACTGTGTTGGGTGTCATGCCATGTGTCTATGGTGTCGGGTATCATGCCATGTGTCTATGGCATGGTATAACAGTGACTGTGTTGGGTGTCATGCCATGTGTCTGTGGCATGGTATAACAGTGACTGTGTCGGGTATCATGTCATGTGTCTATGGCATGGTATAACACTGACTGTGTCGGGTGTCATGCCATGTGTCTATGGCATGGTATAACAGTGACTGTGTCGGGTATCATGCCATGTGTCTACGGCATGGTATAACACTGACTGTGTCGGGTATCATGCCATGTGTCTATGGCATGGTATAACACTGACTGTGTTGGGTATCATGTCATGTGTCTGTGGCATGGTATAACAGTGACTGTGTCGGGTATCATGTCATGTATCTATGGTGTCGGGTATCATGCCATGTGTCTATGGCATGGTATAACAGTGACTGTGTCGGGTATCATGTCATGTATCTATGGTGTCGGGTATCATGCCATGTGTCTGGTGCCGGGTATCATGCCATGTGTCTACGGCATGGTATAACAGTGACTGTGTTGGATATCATGTCGTGTGTCTATGGCATGGTATAACAGTGACTGTGTCTGGTATCATGCCATGTGTCTACGGCATGGTATAACACTGACTGTGTTGGGTATCATGCCATGTGTCTATGGTGTCGGGTATCATGCCATGTGTCTATGGTGCCGGGTATCATGCCATGTGTCTACGGCATGGTATAACAGTGACTGTGTCAGGTATCATGGCATGTGTCTATGGCATGGTATAACAGTGACTGTGTCGGGTATCATGCCATGTGTCTATGGCATGGTATAACAGTGACTGTGTTGGGTGTCATGCCATGTGTCTGTGGCATGGTATAACAGTGACTGTGTCGGGTATCATGTCATGTGTCTACGGCATTGTATAACAGTGACTGTGTTGGGTATCATGACATGTGTCTACGGCATGGTATAACAGTGACTGTGTTGGGTATCATGTCATGTGTCTATGGCATGGGATAACAGTGACTGTGTTGGGTATCATGCCATGTGTCTATGTCATGGTATAACAGTGACTGTGTTGGGTATCATGCCATGTGACTATGGCATGGTATAACAGTGACTGTGTCGGGTATCATGCCATGTGTCTATGGCATGGTATAACACTGACTGTGTTGGGTATCATGCCATGTGACTATGGCATGGTATAACAGTGACTGTGTCGGGTATCATGCCATGTGTCTATGGCATGGTATAACACTGACTGTGTTGGGTGTCATGCCATGTGTCTGTGGCATGGTATAACAGTGACTGTGTCGGATATCATGTCATGTGTCTTTGGCATGGTATAACAGTGACTGTGTTGGGTGTCATGCCATGTGTCTATGGCATGGTATAACAGTGACTGTGTCGGGTATCATGCCATGTGTATATGGCATGGTATAACAGTGACTGTGTCGGGTATCATGCCATGTGTCTATGGCATGGTATAACAGTGACTGTGTTGGGTGTCATGCCATGTGTCTATGGCATGGTATAACAGTGACTGTGTTGGGTGTCATGCCATGTGTCTATGGCATGGTATAACAGTGACTGTGTCGGGTATCATGCCATGTGTCTATGGCATGGTATAACAGTGACTGTGTCGGGTATCATGCCATGTGTCTATGGCATGGGATAACAGTGACTGTGTTGGATATCATGTCATGTGTCTATGGCATGGTATAACAGTGACTGTGTCGGTAACCCTTAACCCACTAAGAACGACTATTATAGCCTTTGCGTCCAATGTAAACCCAGGTCAGCCTGTGAGTAACCCTTTGTCACATAAATGGAATGATCTTAATTCAAAGAAAGAACAGTCCATTATATATATGTAGCTGGTTAAGGGTTAAACATCATACATACAACCGTACTGTTAGGCTAGATATATGAATGTGTAGATTTCTTTAAATTCATAATAAATTGTTATAGTACATGTATTTCCAACTTGTTTATACACAGTGTGACATACATACCTCATGAGATCAACATCTGAGTATCGATAAAACATATACCTAAGAGGTGTAAGTTCTCAAATCAACTCCAAAAGTGCAAAACTTTAAACCAACTGCAGTATTTATAACAATCATCACCATCATTACTATCACCATCATCATCACCATCATCATTGTGATCAGCATCATCAACATCATCAGCAGCAGCATCATCGTCATCACAGTCATCTTCATCGTCTTCATCATCACCAACATCATCATCATCATTGTGATCATCACCATCATCATCGTGAACAGCATCATCAACATCATCATCATGATCAGCAGCGTCATCATCATCAGCAGCATCATCGTCATCACAGTCATCTTCATCGTCTTCATCATCATCATTACCAACATCATCATCATCCTGATCAGCAGCATCATCATCACAATCATTATCATCATCATCTTGATCAGTATTGACCACCGTTTGAGTCTCTGTAGACATGGTGTCTGTTTTACAGAATGGAGAGAAACACGTTCATGCCTTCCAGATGGTCCCAGATTGCACACGTGTGTGTGAAGTCACGCAGAACAGGAAGGGTATGTTGATGGCTAATATAAATACTGATCTTACCCACTTGTGCATGAAAAGCAGGTGTATTCTAACCAAGTTGCTGCTATTAAAAAAAAAAATACCATTTCATATTTCTCAGAACTTTAACATGAAAGCATATCGTAATCGCACCGTCAGTCCGTCGGTCCTTTCATTTGTGCGTCCTTCCGTCCGAAACAGTTCCGTCCAAAACAAGCATGTCTCAACCATAACGTTGAAAGAACTGAAGATATTTCCATGAAACTTCACACAAATGTTAACCACAATGAGAAGAATGGGGTCCGTACCTCAGAGGTCAAGGTCACACTTGGAGGTCAAATAAGTCAAAATGTTTGGGGCATTTGTCACTCATTGGTGACACTTCTTGTCATTTACAAAATGCCACTTGTTCAGAAAGAATCAATCATGGTCAGACCTCAGTGTAAACACTCATTTAAAGGATTTGTCAGGTGTGAAATCCTTTTTAGCTCTAATGGCCGAAGGCCAGCAGAGCTTATGGGATGCCGGTTGTCCGTCGTCCGTCCGTCCGTCCGTTGTTAACTTTTGTCTCGTTAAGACGATAGGGCCTTCATTTTTCATCCGATCTTTACCAAACTTTAACAGGTTGTTAATATCAATGAAAGCTCGGATGAGTTCGAAAACCAGCCAGATCGGACAAGTAACAGCAGAGTTATGGCCCTTGATTTAGTTAAAAATGCTATATTGCTAAATTTTGTCTCGTTAAGACGATAGGGCCTTCATTTTTCATCCTATCTTTACCAAACTTTACCACATTGTTAATATCAATGAAAGCTCGAACAAGTTCGAAAACCAGCCAGATCGGACCAGTAACAGCGGAGTTATGGTCCTTGATTTAGTTAAAAATGCTATATTGCTATATTTTGCCTCGTTAAGACAATAGGGCCTTCGTTTTTCATCCTATCTTTACCACATTGTTAGTATCAATGAAAGCTCGAACAAGTTCGAAAACCAGCCATATCGGACTAGTATCAGCGGAGTTGTAGCCCTTGATTTAGTTAAAAATGCTATGTTTTGCATCGTTAAGACGATAGGGGCTTCATTGTTCATCCGATCTTTACCAATCTTTATCAGATTGTTAATGTCGTTGAAAGCTTGAACAAGTTTGAAAACCAGCCATATCGGACCAGTAACGGGGAAGTTATGGCCCTTGATTTAGTTAAAAATGCTATATTTTGCCTAGTTAAGACAATAGGGGCTTCATTGTTCATCCAATCTTTACCAAACTTGAACAGATTGTTAATATCAAAGAAAGCTTGGACAAGTACGAAAACCAGCCATATCGAAATAGTAACAGCGGAGTTATGGCCCTTGATTTAGTTAAAAATGCTATATTTTGCCTCGTTAAGACTATAGGGGCTTCATTGTTCATCCGATCTTTACCAAACTTTATCAGATTGTTAATATCAATGAAAGCTCAGACAAGTTTGAAAACCAGCCATATCGGACCAGTAACATCGGAGTTATGGCCCTTGATTTACTTCAAAATGATATATTTTGCCTCGTTAAGACGATAGCGCCTTCATTTTTCATCCGATCTTTACCAAACTTCATGAAATTGTTAATGTCTATGAAAGCTTGGTCAAGTTCGAAAACCAACCAGATCTGAAAAGTAACAGCGGAGTTATGGCCCTTGATTTTGTTAAAAATGCTATAATATGCCTCGTCCTACGTTAAGGCCTTCATTTTGCATCTGATCTTTGCCAAACTTTACCAGATTTTACAACTGTCTTTTTTATATTATTATTCATTTTTATTTTAATCATTATTTTTTTTTTTTTTTTTTTTTTTTTTTTTTTAATTTTTTTTTTATTATTTTTTTTTTTTTTTTTAAATTTTTTTTAATTTTATTTTTTTTTTCATATTTTTTTTTTTTTGAAATTATTCCTTTTTTTTCAGATTTTTTTTTTTTTTTTTTTTTTTTTTTTTTATCTCTATGTTGGACCAGAAATAAATGCTATATTTTGCCTCGTTAATACAGTATGGCCTTCATTTTTCATCTAATCTTTACAAACTTTTCCAGATTCTTTAGTTATGGCCCTTGATTTAGTCAAAAAGCTGTTTTTTGCCTGAAACTTTCAAAAAAACATAAATGGCATTCACTCGCTTCATTGATGTTATAAGAGCCATGTTAGCCAGTAGAGCGTCCACAGGCCCTCTTGGGCCTCTTGTTTAAATATTTCAAGAATTATTCCAAATTTGGTTCTGGCTGGAATAGACCACACAATTCCTGTAAAACTAGACCGAGGTGGTAACCACTACACCACGGCACCACCTCTCCAACATTTGTATTAGTATTATGTTTCAGTGAGTAAGACCAATTAGCCCAAATAAAATTATATGTGTGGTTCCTATTATGCTAATAAAAGTAGAGTAGGTAGGTATCGAAAATATTTTTTATTTCCTTAAAATATTTCATTTATGTTTTTTCTTTTTTTTTTTCTCACAGAATGCTTTTATAAGCTGATACACTTTTGATATATATTTGTTGATATCATCAGATACAGGATACAGAACAGAATGCTTTTATAAGCTGATAAACTTTTGATATATATTTGTTGATATCATCAGATACAGGATACAGAACAGAATGCTTTTATAAGCTGATAAACTTTTGATATATATTTGTTGATATCATCAGATACAGGATACAGAACAGAATGCTTTTATAAGCTGATAAACTTTTGATATATATTTGTTGATATCATCAGATACAGGATACAGAACAGAATGCTTTTATAAGCTGATAAACTTTTGATATATATTTGTTGATATTATCAGATACAGGATACAGAACAGAATGCTTTTATAAGCTGATAAACTTTT